>JAPTHN010000103.1:348920-438352 GCA_026936325.1 Platynereis dumerilii | reverse complement strand
ATTATTATTATTAAATATTCAAAACTATTTTTACCAGAAATTTTCAGTTTATAAATGGGGTGACCATTCTCAGGCCTTTCCCAGCTATATGATTCGTAATTAAAATAGCTTTTTCTCAAATTGAGGTACCTCATACCATGAATGCTTGAGATGCTGTATCTTTGAATATCACAGGCATATCTCACCATAATTATGACCCATCATTTTAAAGATTAATTGAAGTTTATTAAAATAATGTAAGCTACTAAATATGATTGGATCCTTGCACACATCTTGGTGAACTAGGTCACAAATTAATCACTTCTATGAGGGAAGCACCAGCTTGATAGGAACTTCAATTGAAAACCAAAATAGTAGGATGTTTCTTTATTTTCTGAAGTATGTTTAAAAAAATTGAAATATTCATTTGCTATCTACAGAGAACATGTAGTACAATACTGGTACATGTATTTACAAGTGATCAATTCTGGTCTTGGGGAATTTCCTCCCCATCTACATAATTTGCACATGAAACAAATGATGGAAATAGATAATCAATAAATCAAAAAATAATCAATCAATACAAACGTATCATGTAGCAATATCAATAAAGACAATGTGAAAGACGCAACATGAATCAAGAAAGATATGCAATCATTCAGTTAGTAATTGGAGGTCAGTAAAATGATCAAACATTTCCATTTCTATTGTAGAGTGGTTTTTCGTAAGAAAGAGTGTTATTGTCATTAGGAAGAGGAGGAAGGGGTACACGCGAATGGTCAGTGCCTCCTCCTCGGCTCAGTGTGTTGCTATTCCCATGACGTTGAGATCCCCATGTATTACTATTCTGCTCAAACAGCTTGTCATCTTGTAAGAGGAGATTAGATTTGTCTGCATGGTAGTCAGTTGGGATGTGAGCAAAGCTGGGATCTGTGTATTCGTACGTCATCACATAGTCACTCTTCTGACATCTGAAATACGAACCATGATAATTAATTACTTAACACTCCATTGCTTTCAGCATCAATGTTGAATATTCAATAAAGCAATATTTACTTTTTAAAGATTGCAATGATGATGTAGAGCAGGATTCCTCCAACAAGAACTCCCAATGTTGCTCCAATACCAACCACAATTGCTGTTCCTAAATGAAGAAAAAGTCAATCAATTTCAAGTGAGCTTTCAGTATATAGTACACCTTTATAACAAATATAAAAAGTATATGTCAGTCATACCAAACGGGTGCTCATGATCGAATAATCCAAGGAAAGACCAGCCCGTTTCATCTGCATATAAACAACACACTCTGTCAGCATGGGTTAGCGCAATGACATTTAGAACCTAATTTTTTTATGGAATATATTCAATTAAGAAACAATTACAACAAGGGTGTCCAGTGAATGTTTTAAAAAACAAGTCAAATAAAATCGAATGTCAGTAAATTAAGGGTAATTACGAAGATAGGGGCTTAAAGTGACATTTGATTATATCTTAATAGTACATGTACCTGAAGAGGGCTAATTGAATTTTAAGTTAACAATTAAACAAAATTGAGTCCAATTGACATAATACTGACCCTCTGAACATTGTCCAACTTCTCCAATCCATTTGCTATTTTTACATTTGAGTTCCCATTCCTGGTTGCTGTTCTTGCATTTAACAAGAGCTGTGTCTTTTATTCTTTGTAGTTTAGCATTGGCCGGTACATCTGGTTGACCACATCCAATAACTGTAAGATTACATGCAAATAGTCATTAGAAAGAATTCTTGAAGGGCTTAATCAAGACTATACTCCACAGAATTATGACATTTCACATTTTCAATATTTAAATGGCTAAGCTACATCTACATCAATGTTAACAGATCACTTGACAGTCGCAGATCATACTGGCACTGGTATCTCACAAACACCCCAAATTGAGGTTAATATTAAAATCAGTTATAAGATATACATGTACTGACCATGATAATGAAGAATGAAATAACCAGCCACATCAATTGTTTCTTTGTTTGGGATAGAAACTTCAATTGGACCACCATTTGAAACATAAAGTTGCTTTTCTCTTGCATCATTGAGACATTTGTGGATTGACTTGGTCTTCCCTTTCTCCTTAATTGATCCAATTTCATAACAAGCAGAAGACGGAGCAGAACTGGACGCAGAGGGAGTTGGTGGGAAACTCATCATTGTGATGTTGACTCTCTTTCCCTTGGGAGGACTAATCCTGAATGGGCAGGATGTGGAGTCTTTTGCAAACGCTAAATACCCACTTTCTTCCATTATAGAAATGGGATTGCTGTGTTTGCAACTTTGTTGGGAATCTGACTGTACTGAAATGGAAGAAAAATTTGCAAAAAATCAATCATTGATGTTATAAGCTTTGTCTAATGCTGTGGTCTGATAAAAATAAAATGAATACTGCTCACAACTCACGTGAAACAGTTAATTTGAAACTAATTTTACTTAAATCCTGGTTTCAATTCAGAGTAAACGAAAACGATAGACTACCTTTTAGACATTCATGTTTCTCCAACAGATAAGCAGCAAAATCACTCGGACAGACTTCAGCCTTGGCATCTAACAATACAAAATGATTGGATGTGACTGTGCAGCTTCTTCTGCCAGAACAAAAGCCATCCATGATAGATAGAACATCAGACTTGCACCCGATGTGTCCATAGTCTTGAGTAATACATCTTCCAACTGCCATTCTTCCATAAAATGCAGATTTCATGAGTAATACTTCATTCTCAGCACATGATGGTTGGAATATCTCCCTTTCGCAGTATTCGTCCCCACCTGAAATAATTTAAAGTAACCCACTCAGTAATAGTATTTATTTTATGCTAGTTTAAAACAAATGGAGGTAAACAGCTGCATTACAACAGTGTACTGATAATAGATGGACTGTGATGGTGTGAATAGCACTAACCTAGCATCTCATCTCCAATGCACACAACTGTAGAAAGCAGAACAAAGGATATGCTTGACTGCAATGCATATACCATGCTGTGTATCCTGTGAAATATCTAAATCACTTTAAGCTTGTGTATGTAGTATCCAGTTTATCCACCAACAGTAAATGATCTTCTCAATTTAAGGTAGTGCTATTGTGTGTCATTGTGAAACTCAACATAACAACTGCATGCCACTGGCTTAGAGAGAGGAGTGATGCTCATTATATATTCAAGCAGGCCAAAGCAGGCCAGGATATGGCCATGGGCATGGATCAATAATGGTGCAGAGAGGAGCATGTGGCCTGCTGGGGAGTGACATCATCACTGCATGAGCATCAGGAATGGCAACAAAATGGAACAAAGGGATCTTGCATTTTCACTCATTTGTTGATGTTTTTCAGGTTCTTGCAAGACTGGATATGCAAAATGAAATAGATAATTGGGAATCTTTAGTATTACATTGGAAATAAGATTGATATTCTGCACAACTTATTGAAACCAAACAAAGGCACATCAAATGGATAAGAGATAATCTGAAGTCCACAAGTGGAAGAGTATTTTTTCAATATTTGGCCAGAATAACAATGCAGAGAGTGGAGAAAACAAAGAGGATATCTCAGTGGTGACATACAATTACATGATTATTTCATCAGCTTCGATTTCTTTCTAAATAGCTGTAACATAATCATTATTGTTATGTAAAATTGTTGTCCTAGATTTAATATACCCATGTGAATTTACTGCACAGATATCTACCAGCAATAGTTTCAATCACAGTCAAATTTTGCGCTGTAGTGCTCACAATATATCTGAGGAATAACTTCTTTAAAACAAATTTGTAAGGTGTAGATGATATTACTTGATTTCTGTGAACAAGGTCATACATTGGATTCAATACCCAATGATACAGATGATTTACAGATTGCTCTGCATTAGGGCTATCCTTGTTCTATTTGCAGCATGGCGCCACAATTTCGACCGAGCATTGACTAAATTCACCACATGATTGCCTTTTTATGTTTTATTTATAGGCCTACTATAGATGAAATATAATTGATGCTGCCTATTTATAAGCACAACACCAGAGCCTTCCTTCAGCGCAACATTTATTAGGGACGTCAGTGATTTTTTAAAAAGTTGGCCGATTTGGCCATATGATACATCGTTTTAAAGCTTGTGAAGAGAGAAAAACATTTTTATTCAATTAAAGTTGATATTTGGCAGCTGAAAATAAATACAGCACCAGAAAAGGTGAAAATCTGATAAACGTTTCAGCACAAATTTTTAGGAATTTTCGCCGTATTTCATATACGGTCTTGCACTTATAATAAAAGACATAAAAATTGTTTTGTTTTCTTGAATAGAAGAATATTCCATGATAGATATTTGAAAACCAAATCTAAAGTGGCTAAATAAAGATTATATCTTCATGCAAGCCTATTTTCATCTGGAACTTCTTTGCTGAAAAGGTGAAGTGACGTCATTGTTAGCGTTATTTATTGTCATTTCTGCATTTACAACCTATTCATGCTCAGTCTTGAAAATGCATGCATCATGATATCAATATAGTGTAAAAAGGACTATCTTAAAGGAGAAACAAAATCCTGTAAAGATGTATAATGGCTATTGAGAAATAGGCCCAAACAGAGTATATTATCCATTATTGAGTAATGACTGCTCCCTTTATTGCTAAAATCAAGCAATAGTGTCAGAGCACCCACAGCACTTGCAGTAGGGATACAACTTTTCAATTTTTTTCCCCAAAATCAATTTCCTGTGTCATAGCTGGATGAACTTTTGTATAAAAACCACTGTAGTTAAGTAATTTTTGACCTATCGTCAAAAAAGTTCACCCATGAACTCATGTTTGTGTTGGCCATCTATTACAGTCAGAAAATGGCAATTTTCCGCCGTTGGAGTACTTTATTTCATCCTATAGCTTTTTGTCTATTGAAGATACTGCAACCAAAGTAATACCAAATTAAAGCATTTGAAATCAGCTTTTCAGTGGGACCATATAAGGCACTTCACATGTGGCATGTTACCTCGTATGAGCAAATATTATGCATTTTCCTTCCAATTTTATCATTTTTTTGTAGAAAATTTAGTGGATTTGTCAACTCTTTTGCAGATAATTGTGCTATAGCATTATTAGAGGTTCCTGATGAAAAACACAATGCTATATTATTATTTCATGCCACCACATATCAACAAAATTTAATTGGAGTGAGGATGAAACTCACTGATAGCACAGATGCACAGGCTGCGGAAGGATTTTCAAGTGTCAAGAGAGACCTCACCAACCTTTCTTATTAAACTTACACATTTGTCAACATTGAGCCACTGTCCGGACTTTTCTGGTATTCATATGCAATTATGCATGTCTTTTAGTCCTTTACACAACATATGTGTATTAAAACTATCTCTGCAGCATTGTAAATTGTCAAATTCCAGGAATTTTGCTTCTTTGGCCATGTAAACAATATTCACTTGTGAAATGTGTTCTCAGATGATGTCGGCCACTGCTCATGATGGGTTTATCCATCAAAAAAGTTTTGTTTGAAGTTGTTCAGAAGAACAAAGAGAAATGGAAGAGAAATAGGTCCATTCCCATTAATCTTGAAATCATGTGCCTGTAGAAAAGAAGTCTGACTGGCCAGCAGAAGCGAAATTGCTCTCAAGAAGCAGGTTGTTTGTGGTACCTGTTTCTTGGGTAGTCAGTTGAAGGCAGAAAAGACAGATTGGCACAATTATCAACTGAGTTTATACAGCTGGGGACAATTAAACTTAACTTTCCAATGATTTTTGAGCAAGTGACATGATCCAAGCTCGAAAATGTGCTACATTGACATATTAGTGCAAAAAACAAAAATATGAGCCTGTAGCACAATTATTGAATGGCTCATACACGTGACAAATTGAAGCTGTATTCTATCAAAGTTCAAAGTGGGCTATTTGGCAGGAAAAGCTACAAGTAAGTGCCTGGATTACAGTTCTAAATAGTATGTGAGCCAAAGCTGTGATACAGCTGTATGTCACAATTTGTGAATTGTCAGCACCATGTTTTAGAGTGAAATCCATGCACTTTCATGGATCGGGAGCCGGTGGACCGAATGAAGTCACCAAATGTATTATATATTTGTCAAAGATTTATAATAAAACATTATGAACTCCTAGGGTCCTTCCAGAATGGAACTCATGTCATTGGTGATCAAACTGGTGGGAGAAATAATTATTAAGAAGTTTCTGTTCTTTGACGAAAACAAAACTTTCCCTTTCAGGTTTCAGAAGTTCCAAGTATCAGTAAAATTAATGCCAAATGGAATTCCTGAGACATCCTAGCTTTAATAGTCTTTTATCTGAGGTCATATTTGAGGGAAAAACTGCTTGCAGTCTGTCAGTTTATCTCTAATAACTGGACAGACCACTGGATCAATGATCAGATGTATCAAGCTGGAGAGAATGTGAAGCTTTCACAAGCCTTGTATAGTAAGCCTTCTAGCAGGACACTTTGAAGTGCTTGAAAATCACTGAAAGCAAGAGCCATCAAAACTAAACATCAGCAGGAATAAAATCAATGTAGTTAACAAACAATTAAGGTCATGAAAGAACTGCACACCAAACGCAAAAACTAAGGAAATTTGCGATTGCACTTCACTCTTACTTATGACTTGTTGTAGCTTAAAAGATCCATATTCTGCAACCTTCCTCTCTATGAATTGCTTTATAATTGCATTGAAATATAAAGTGTAGCTCTTTTAGTTACTAAAAGTTATATGGTTCCAAAATATAAGCCATTTCATCAATGATCCAACTACATTTACATTTCTCGGAAAATGCGCCAAATTGACACAAAATGCAAAAATTTCAATGAGAGTCATGGGTGAACTTTTTTGATCAAATACCAAAAAGACATTGATTTTCAGTGTTTTCTAGCAAAAGCTCATCACAATATGATACAGGGTTGTGACGTTGCAAAAAAGTTGTACCCCTAGTATGCACTATGCAGCATCAGATTTTATAATGTGAGCTGAAGTTGCCCCCACCAAAATATTTTACATTATCCTTTTATTATTGAAAAAAAAAACCTTTATGAGCTACCAATGAAAAATCTTATGGCAAAAAAAGAAACCAAGCCAGTGATCGACTATCCTTTTCTATCCATTTTTATAATACTATATTGAGTTAAAAAGAATTAAATTGAACACATTGGGTTGAAAATCTCGGTAATAAAACTGTGGAACAAAGAAGACCTTTTCTGTCATTTTCGGGACTAAGTCAAGGTTACCAAGGTTGCTAGGGGGAGGAGCAAACTACTTGTGCCTCATTCTGAGATCAGCGGCTATTTTATTGCGACAGCGCGCATTGTAAGCCGTGATCGGGAAGCAAAATTTTAATAAATTTGCAGACTTAGCTTTCAAGGCTGCAAAGCAATGAAACCATGCAAGATTGATTTAATACACTTGTGGAATGGTTATATGCTTCCATAGTATATCTTTCAGAGGTGGAACCAGAAAATGTGAATACACACATGAAAATTTACACAAATACGCTAATTAGACTTTTATGTACTATCAAAATTCATTCGCGAATCTATTTAAACCCTGAAATGCCACTGCATGCAGAATCTGCTAAACCTTCTGTATTTTTTGCTACCTTCATTACTAATGACACAGTAACGTCCCTGTCTTACAGAGCTGACTGTTCTCATAAATTGGACGGATATTTTGGCCTTTAAATTGTCTGGGATGTGGCATTTTTGGGCAAGCAATCGAGTGAAAATCCTGACTGTGACAACAAATATTAATACTACGTATCCTTAAGGAATGTTCATTACCATCAGCATGTGTGACTTTTAATATTGAATTATATCAATGATATTTGCCAAAACAGAATTGTTTGATCATTATTTTACTGAAGTGATGACATCGTAAGTGATTATTGAATTATGCACAATTCAATTTGAAATATACTCGCCAAATATAATCAGGAATTTTTCGTTATATTGGAAAAACACTTGATTCTTTTTGCTTCTATTTAACATTCATATTCATGCCACACAGATTTTATACACATAATAAAGGCTGTGGTTCTGTATGATATTTTATTTCAATGAATGTCTTACAGAAGTCATTGTGTTAATGAAATTCACATGATGCAATAATATCCATTGTAGGAAACTGAAAAATGTACAATAATCTGTACATATGTATTAATGTAAAAATTCTTAGCATTACATTTAAAACAATTCACAAAACACCTTCTTAATTGCATTGAGGACCTCTATTTGTTTCTGGAGACAGGCATTTCAGTACACAACAATGACATAAAATCTACCAGTTTATTTGTTTATACATTTATGCAAGATGAAACAGAAATGTAAGTCTCACACATTTCCATTTCTATTGTAAAGTGGTTTCTCATAAGAAAGAGTGTTATTGTCATTAGGAAGAGGAGGAAGGGGTACACGCGAATGGTCAGTGCCTCCTCCTCGGCTCAGTGTGTTGCTATTCCCATGACGTTGAGATCCCCATGTATTACTATTCTGCTCAAACAGCTTGTCATCTTGTAAGAGGAGATTAGATTTGTCTGCATGGTAGTCAGTTGGGATGTGAGCAAAGCTGGGATCTGTGTATTCGTACGTCATCACATAGTCACTCTTCTGACACCTGAAAAATGTAATCAAGAACGATCATCAAAAATTTGGCCATCTTGATGTCAAGTTATCAACATAGGCAGTGCATCTCGACAGCAATTACCTCTTAAAGATGGCTATGATGATATAAAGCAGTATTCCTCCCACAAGCACAAGATAATTAATTAATTAATTCTCAATTGCTTTTAGCATCGATGTTGTATATTCAATAAAGCAATGTCTACCTTTTAAAAATTGCAATGATGATGTAGAGCAGAATTCCTCCAACAAGTACTCCCAATGTTGCACCAATCCCAACCACAATTGCTGTTCCTAAAAGAAATAAAATAAAGTCAAGAATACAATTATAGCTATGCTTTGTGGTCACATGATATGCATAATGAATTTTCGATACCATTCATGATATACATTGTATAAATACCGAAAGGGTGCTCATGGTCAAACAATCCAAGAAACGACCAGCCAGATAAATCTGCAAAGACAGAAGGAATAATGCTGACTAAGTATTTTATGTACCTGTGAAGGATATGAACTATCCCTATTTCTATACTTCACATATTTGAACAATGTACAACCTTTGTTACAATTAAACGTATATCATTATCTTCTGTTTTTATCTCATTTTGACTCGATCATATCGCAGTTTTTTCCTTAGATTAGGCCTATACATACCCTCTGTGCATTTTCCAACTTCTCCAATCCACTTGCTGTTTTCACATTTGAGTTCCCATTCCTGGTTACTGGCCTTGCATTTCACAAGAGCAGTATCTTTCCTTCTTTGTATTTTGGCATTAGCAGGAATGTTTGGCTCACCACATCCAACAACTGTAAAAGAACGTTTTATATACAGTGTAATTGTGTAAATACAATTTTGAGCTTGAAGCACTATCATATTTAACACACTCTCTTTAACTTCTGGTCATGCAAATGACATTAATATATAATCTATAGGTATATGATCTTACCTTGATAATGCAATACGAAATAACCAGCCACATCAATGGTTTCCTTGTTTGGGATGACAATCTCTACTGCACCACCATTGGATATGTAAAGGAGTTTGTGTCTTCCATCATTTAGACATTTGTGAATTGTTTTTGTCTTTCCTTTTTCCTTAATTGATCCAATTTCATAACAAGCAGAAGACGGAGCAGAACTGGATGCAGAGGGAGTTGGGGGAAAACCCATCATTGTGATGTTGACTTGTCTTCCTTTAGATGCTGTTAACCTCCAGGGGCAAGATGGACTTCCAAGTTGGTTTGAGTTTGGTGAAACAGCAATGTTACCAGATTCTTTTGTTAATGACAAATAGTCTTTGCTCGGACAACTTCCTCCTGAACCTGACTGAACTGAAATGCAATATAAGCATAACTGGAGTATTACTATAGATATATCCCACCGGGTATTCTGACCTCACCTGATGTCAGGATAGTGTCTGTGACGTCACACTGACATCTCCTGTCATCAAAAAAAGTCAAATTGCCCAGAGGGATACATAGACTATATAATTAAATTCGAGAATTTTTAAAATGAAAACATGAATGAAAAAAAATAATAACGTAGGCAAAATACAAATTAACTTCTTCAAACATTTGCTGTGAAATGTCAGATGGAAAACTAATTTCACAAACCTTGCAAGCACTTGTACTTTGGAAAGAGGTATGCTGTGAAATCACTGGGACATACTTTGGCCTTGGCATCTAGTAATACATCATGGTTAGACTTGACATCACATTTCTGTCGGCCTGAGCAAAATCCGTCCAATATAGACAACACATCAGATTTACATCCGATGTATCCAAAGTCTTGTTTGATGCATTTTCCAACCGCCATGCGACCATATAAGGCAGACCTCATGACAATAACTTCATTTTCAGGACAGGATGGTTCAAAGACATCTCTTTCACAATATTCCTCTCCTCCTGAAAATTAACGTATCCAATTTACTTCAAGCTGCACAAATTATCAACAATAATTATTCAACATGTAGCATATCATTGTTATCTTATGACCTAATTACACTTATCTGTTCAAGTAGGCCTATATGTCAGTCTCTTTTAGCTAATTATGAAGGACATCTAGATGGATCTTTTTTTTTTTTAATCATTTTATTCACACACACATAGTGGTGTAACATATAATCATATATATATGTAGAAAATAAAATAGTGACAAATAAATGGTACAAATAATAATGGTACAAATAAATAAAAACAAATTAAAATATTTTTACAAAGTAAAAGAAATATATAATAGTAATACTATAGTTTTAACAGAATCTGGCACTTAAGGTGTATCAAAGGCAAAACCCTACAGCATAAGCGTATTGGACAGGGGGGCAGGGGGGCGATCAACACCCCAAAAAGTTTGGAAAACAATGGATATTCGGACAAGCAGATTAAAATTTCGGGCAGATGATCAAACTGATATTATTGAAAAACAATGGTCCCCAAAACAGAATTGCTAACTGAAAAACCAGGACATTAATGGACTTACAAGGACCAGTGTGAATACACCAATCAATTATAGGTAATGATGAATAACCAGAATTGCATGCTTATCAAAACTACTGCAAAGGAGTTGCAGTTGGAATATGATGGCAATCTCATTAGAAATTAGTCGCTTGTTTAAAAATATTCACATTTTACAATTTTGTGATGTTTGAAATGGAATAACTTTTAAACAGAACTATAAACATATTTATCATTTTTATCACATGATAGTTAATGATACTCTATAAATGGTCAATGCTACTCTATGAAATCTACCGGGGAGTATTGATTTTTACAAGACCAGAACATAAATAGACTTACCTAGGATCTCATCACTGTGGCAGACCAGTGCAAATACACCAATCAAAACAAAAGCAATGGTTGACACAAAGCCTGGTAAATTGGCCATTCCTTTGAATATATAATTATGTAAATCCTTAATAAATGTATGGCATAGCCTCTTTTCTAATCCTTGTAACACAAATATCAAATCCAACACAGTTAGTCTGTTTCATACAGCTAACAAAGACTAAATAGAACATGTGCATGCTAGTGCTAGAAGTGGCTCAGAGAGAGGAGTGATGCTCATTATATATTCAAGCAGGCCAAAGCAGGCCAGGAAGTGGCCATGGGCATGGATCAATAATGGTGGAGAGAGGAGCATGTGGCCTGCTGGGGAGTGACATCATCACTGCATGAGCAGCAGAGGTGGCAGCAGTTTCAATATGGAACAAAGGAATCTTACATTTCTGTTATTTCTCAGGATTCTGCTGAATGTCAATTGCCAAGTGGAATATAAGCCATTCATACTTTAATAAAAGATGAAACATATTTATTGGGCATTGTATTGCACTGCTGAAAGAATTATTACAATCCTATTACTGGAATAATGAGCATCAACAGGGATAATGGACCAGGCCATCACTTTGATTGTAATAACCAAGCATGGCATAACAAATCGAATGACAGGCAAGGATTATTATGTATTACCGTAGTGACATACATTTGATTATTTAACTTAGATCCATAACAGTATATCGTGTCCTCTAAGGAATTGTACAACATGTAACTATACTATTGAAGAACCATGCTTTAAAACAGATGTACAATCCATTGTATTCTGGATGAATGATGATGATACAGTACGATTTATTATCCTTGTTATGTAAAAATTAATGAATGCTTTATCACTATCATTAGACTTTATTTCAAAAGAATGACATTTTATAATCTAAAAGCACAATATGCTTTAAATAGCAAAAATCCTGACATTCAATCAAAATTAGAATTGTCATCTATAGTCCAGTCAAGGAACTTCATATTCAGTTTAGTGGCAGATTGCAGCAGTCTCCAGATTTCACAAGCAAAAGACCAGTGAGAGTTGATATATCATTGAAGAGAAGGTCCTTAATTAGTAACGATGTAATTAATTACAAAAACATACACAGAACCATTAACAAAACAATCATTTCTGTGGTGGAAATGCATGTTGTCAGGGTTGTCACCTAAAAAAAAAATTCTATGTCTTATTACTCTCTGCTTTTGTTTGACTAACAGTGGTTATTATCCATCATTTATAAGTTTAAATTCGCTTAACCATTCATATTTGATGAAAAAATAAAGACTAGTACAGCTTTTGAAAACAGGCACCCTCCACTTCAGCTTTCAACTGGTTTATTTACATGGCTAAATATAAGAACTTCTGATATAATTATATAACTTTTGCGATGTTTAGATTTTCACTTGCAGTTCATTTTCCTTTTTGCTTTTTCTGACAAAATTCAGTCCTTGTAAATCGGTCTAACAAGCATACAAGGACAAACCAAAACACTTATGAAATACTATCTCTCTTGTTGTGCCAAGATCAAAGAGAAGACATTTACTGACATGTGCTATAGCTAGCCTAATGCAACATCAAAAGCTCATAAGTCTCTTCCAATTTACACTTCAACAATTTCTCATTAGCAATGTCCCGAACTTGCACTGCAGATCATGCATATCTGGAGAGATAATTGTGAAGTGCATGTGATATTTCGGCCCAAGTGTAGTATCCAATTGCTTGTGATCTCCATGGCCCCATTGAGCCCGAGGATAGGCTTAGTCACAGTTGTTCACGTCTTTTCAGCTAATCCTTGCATTTATTCAGGTTATACCGGATCTGCGCTTGAGCCAACCTTTCCAAGCAGATTGTCGAAGTTTTCACACATTTCCATTTCTGTTGTAAAGTGGTTTCTCGTAAGAAAGAGTGTTATTGTCATTAGGAAGAGGAGGAAGGGGTACACGCGAATGGTCAGTGCCTCCTCCTCGGCTCAGTGTGTTGCTATTCCCATGACGTTGAGATCCCCATGTATTACTATTCTGCTCAAACAGCTTGTCATCTTGTAAGAGGAGATTAGATTTGTCTGCATGGTAGTCAGTTGGGATGTGAGCAAAGCTGGGATCTGTGTATTCGTACGTCATCACGTAATCACTTTTCTGACATCTGAAAAGGAATATTTTGCAGACATTATTTTCTATTTCCAACTTACTTAAATAGGCATCTTCACTATTCATGGATACGAGAACTTACTTTTTAAAAATTGCTATGATGATGTACAATAGTATTCCTCCACTAAGAACTCCTAATGTTGCTCCGATACCAACCACAATTGCTGTTCCTAAATGAGGAAAAATTATGTTAAAGCATGTCAATTCATGTGTATCTGTTAGACCCACGGATCAGTCGAAGATCAAATAAAGCCAAAATATACACAGAAATTCAACTGGTTTGTTCAGCTAGTTGATGGAATTCAACTCAGCCTAGTTAAAAAATTATAATTGACCAAATTAAATTTTTCAAGAAATTCTTTCCAATTATAGGCGAAAGATAACGTTCACAAACAATCAAACTCCTGGGTATGGTATAAATAATTCACAATATTTATTTAATCACCGTTATAAACAAAAGCAACATACCAAATGGGTGCTCATGGTCAAACAGCCCCAGGAAGGACCATCCTGTCACATCTGAAAATGATAAAAAAAAGGTTTACCACAAACTAGAGTACCCTTGGAGAGCAGAATATAGAATCACATTTTTAAAATTTATTCAAAACAATAAACATGCCTGTTGAACATTGTCCAGCTTCACCAGTCCATTGGCTATTTTCACATTTCAGTTCCCATTTCTGGTTGCTGTTCTTGCATTCCACGAAAGCTGTGTCTTTCGTTCTTTGTAGTTTGGCATTGGCTGGTAAAATTGGTTCACCACAACCAACAACTGGCAAAATAATCACGGAAATGTACAATGAAGAATAAACAAGTACGTTTATTAGTGCTTTTACATCGAGGAAACATCATCACTTTCTTACTGAGGATTTTGTCACGGCAGGTCCTATCTCTTATATTTTCAAATGGGTGGTCAAATGTGACACATAGACGAACATAGAGGACATCAATCAAACAGAAATTGTTCAAAGCGTATGTACATATTACATGGTAATATGACATCACTCGTTGTTAGGAAATTATATTCCTTCTTTGAAAATACAGGTTGAACACAATAACAGACTGTCTCATGATGAAGTTTTCAATAACCATCAAGCCATGCATACATACATACCTTGGTAGTGCAGTAAGAAATAACCAGCCACTTCAAGAGTTTCTTTGTTTGGTATGATAATTTCAACTGGACCACCATTGGAAATGTAAAGCTGTTTATGTCTTGCATCATTGAGACATTTGTGAATCGTCTTTGTCTTCCCTTTCTCGTTAATTGATCCAATTTCATAACAAGCAGAAGATGGAGCAGAACTGGATGTAGAGGGAGTTGGTGGGAAACTCATCATTGTGATGTTGATCTGCCTTGAGATGCAGCAATCTTGAAGGGGCAGGATGGACCACCGATTTGGTTGGAGTTTGGTGAAACAGCAATGTCACCAGAATCTTTTCTTAGTGTCATATGCCCTTTACTCTGACATTTTTCCTGAGAGCCGGATTCAACTGAAAAAAAAAAGGTTTGGTCCAAAAAACAAATGCAGGGCAATGGCTTGTTATGTTTATCTTCAATAATTTATTGTCACACACGTTTCCTGGGACAACTTCGTGCAAATTACCAACATATTCAATTTAAAAATAATGAAAGTTAAATAAATAAATAATCTGTTTCTCACATAATGCATTTGCTTTATTAACTCACTCAGCATCATAATTAAGTTTTGATTCAACATACTAAAAAGCCACACCTTTAGGCATTGAATAAATAATATAGCTTTACCTGATAAGCATGTGTACTTTGGCAGGAGGTACGCAGCCACATCAGTCGGGCATGCTTTAGCTTTTGCATCAAGAAAGACATCATGATTGGGCTTTACAGCACAGCTCATTCTTCCAGAGCATAATCCATCTATTATAGGTAAGACATCAGCTTTGCAACCAATGTAACCAAAATCCTGTTTAATGCATTTTCCAAGTGCCATTCTCCCATAAAATGCAGATTTCATGAGAATTACTTCATCTTCAGCACAGGAAGGCTCAAAAACATCCAGTTCACAGTACTCTTCTCCCCCTGGAATAACAATTAATGGCAATTGGTAGAATCGTTTATATATAGGCTGAGCCAAGCTGGTCAGAGTATAATCATGGTGTGAGATGGCAGAAACTTCAATTCGTTTCAGACAAAATATCAGTGAGAAAATGATTTTATAAATTCTTACTTGATATTTATATTTTTGAACACTTACCCAAGATCTCTTCACTGTAGCAGACAACAGTGAATGCACCAATCAAAACAAATGCAGTAAATGCCAGAACATTTGGCAGGTTAGCCATTTCCTGGTGTATAATCCTTTGAGTTCCTTCTAATACACAAGTATGATCATCCACTGAAAGTTCAATGCTTTGGTAACAGTCATTAAAGCATCAAAATCCCAGTTTGTTTGTGAGACATTTGCTATTTAGTGAACAAAGACTAAATAGAACATGTGCATGCTACTGCTATAGTACTGGCTCACTGAGAGGAGTGATGCTCATTATATATTCAAGCAGGCCAAAGCAGGCCAGGATGTGGCCATGGGCATGGATCAATAATGGTGCAGAGAGGAGCATGTGGCCTGCTGGGGAGTGACATCATCACTGCATGAGCAGCAGTGGCTACAACATGGAACAAAGGAAGGTTGCATTTTGTTGAATGTTTTTCATTATTCACTATTTTGCTTGGTTCTAATAAACCCCAATTAATCTGGATACTTGGATATACACTTTACAACGCACACTGGCTGTTAGAATGAGTGTTTGTTGTTTTATAAATCACAATAAAGGACTTCTAGGGAAATACTAACATTTTTGATGCACAATAAAGGCACCTCCCATATGGACCATGGATATTTGATTGGAAACGCAGTTCTTGTTTTGGTTTTTTCAACAGATACATAAATACAGACAGAGATTTGTTTAACACAACAAAGACATAGTATTGAATGACATCATTTGGATGTGTCTGTTAAGCCCTATGACAAAAAAATCTCTGCTGTTGACATATGTACATTGTATAAGATGGATACAAACGTCCTCTGGATGATAAGAAGATTGCAATCCTATTAGATACTGTGCAATTGCATGGTATGTGTGAAAAACATTGAACTTCTCAAATAATAGATATGACAATACATTGTATATATTTTACCCCCCTCTCTTGCATTGTCTAATGGTATTGATCTGTGTAGATCAGCTCCCATGAAGGGAAAGACATGATAATTTTAGATGCACAAAAACGTATTACTAAAAGCCACAACAACGTTTAGATAACATTTTAATTTGATGTTATTAGATCTCTGCCAAAGGCCAAATTATGTACATACAGTATCAGAAAACCAAATTATTTTAATTGTATATTTCCAAAATGAAATGGGGATGGTCCAAATTAAGTCCTGACATAAATGCGCACCTCCCCCCGCACAATGACAGCAAAGCAACTATTCGAGAATAAGATGACATCTGGAAGAATTAAGATTGCCATGAAAAAATCACAGGTATATGAAAATTTCAGAAGAGACACATGTAGCTTACTTAGAATGTGCACTTTTAAATTATAAAAAATGCTATTATTAGGATTCATGTTTCTATTTGAAAAATCCTATTCATGAACACATAAATTCAACGTATCAGTCACTGTGAATAATTTCCAATAACACAATAACATAGCAACTATTGAAAATGATTTGTGATAATTACTTTAATAATTATTAGTTATAATTATTCTTACTTATATTTCCGCACATGAATGTGTGCTGCTGCTAAATGTTTTTCAAATTGTTTGTGTTTTCTAATGAAACCTTGTGTTGGGTTATCTATCTGTAGTTGAAAATAAAAGAGACAGTTTGCTGGAAATCAGAGAAATGCTAAAGAACATACAAAAACTGAACTCAATTGTTGGTACATTTCAATAATTGATGCTTTTCAGAGCAGATCAACTTTCTAACATATAAATAGATAGACATACCAATAATATTTTTCCCTTTTTGGTGCTTATGAGATTTTTGTGATCTGCACAGACACTGAACTGACTAACGATACATGTATTTTGGAGAACATTTATTCACATGCATACTATAAAGCAATACAATCATAAAAATGTGTTACATCATCATACAGTCTATATGTACAGGTCAGGCATGGGTAATACAAAATGCAGACCTTGCTTTGTAAAACCATTAAAAAAAAAAGCCTGACAACTTAAATAACAAAAATCCAAAAAAAGCTTTGTAGGTTCCAGTCACAAAATAATCTAGAAAGTTAAACATTTCCATTTCGATTGTAGAGAGGTTTCTCATAAGAAAGAGTGTTATTGTCATTAGGAAGAGGAGGAAGGGGTACACGCGAATGGTCAGTGCCTCCTCCTCGGCTCAGTGTGTTGCTATTCCCATGACGTTGAGATCCCCATGTATTACTATTCTGCTCAAACAGCTTGTCATCTTGTAAGAGGAGATTAGATTTGTCTGCATGGTAGTCAGTTGGGATGTGAGCAAAGCTGGGATCTGTGTATTCGTACGTCATCACATAGTCACTCTTCTGACACCTGGAAGTGAAGAAATATTACTTGGAAGTTGTTGTGTTATACTACCACAGTTTTTATAAAGTTGGTAAGCTAAAATACTACAAAAAGATGGAAAAAGAGAGAGAGACCAAATAATATTACATACTTATAAAAACTGTCTTAATCTAGGAAGTAATGCGATAATTATTCATCTATAAAGAGGGATTCAATCTTAATCTTGGTTGGAATGTATTTTGGCTTGATGAATTACAGTAGGCGAAAAACGAGTGCTTACAGAAAAGCTGTTGACTGCCATCAATGAATGAATCACAACATGCCCAATCAAATACATTGAAATAAAGTGTCAATTTGTCATTCAGTATCTTGTGACCTCATTGATGAGTGATATGACACGTCAAATGGCTTTCCCTTCTACCATTGCAAGTATAGAATATGACCTCACAAACTGCTTATAAGTGACTCATACAGAATAACATGACAGGGATAAGGATGTGACATCACAAGAAACATTCCAGAGCTTTTCTATTAGCCCTCGTTTTTCGCCTGCTGTAATTACTCACTTTTTGAAAATGGCTATTATGATGTAGAGAAGAATCCCTCCTGTCAGGACACCAAGCGTTGCACCAATTCCAACTACAATTGCAGTTCCTACAACAAATTTTAAATATTATCAGATAACATTTCCAGTATTTATTTTTTAAAGATGATTTGATAAAGAGGCATACAATCAGTCTCACCATATGGATGTTCATGATCAAACAATCCCAAGAACGTCCAACCGCTGACCTCTGCAATATGAAAACAAAAGAAGGTAAACAGCCAGTTACGGTACATCAACACTTCAAGAGCCATCTATGAGTTTGGTAAACTACGAATATACAGTGCTGCTTGTAAGCAAGTGAAACTGGGGACAATGGGTCAATGCTAAGCATCCCCAATCAAACTACTGGTTGTAGCATGAATTTCCTTTACTTACCAGCAGCACAGTATAGATAGGCCTATGTTTGATTGATCTTGAAAACTTCAGTAATTAAAAAAAGGATTTCAAATTATTACTCATATACTCACCCTGAGAACATTTCCCGATATTTCCTTGCCACTTTTCATCTTCACATATTAATTCCCATGATTCATCACTGTTTTTGCAAGTAACTAGAGCCCTGTGTCCAGATCTCTTTAAAATCGCTTTGTCTGGGATAGCTGGATCTGAGCAGCCAATCACTGAAAATAAGAAGTTTGAACATATAATTAAGGCATGGTATCACATGATTGAAGTAAGGTGTAAATATGTTTATGAACATACTTCTCATCAACAACATTACCTTCATACTGCAGTAGAAAATGTCCAGCCACATCATGGGACTCCTTGTGAGGGATGTCAATTTCCACTTGACCCCCATTGGACAAATACAACTGCTTGTGTCTGGGGTCGTTGAGACATTTGTGGATGGTTTTTGATTTGTCTCCTTCTCTGATTGACCCAACTTCATAACAGGCTGAGGATGAAACTCCAGATTTATCAATGGAAGGAGGTGGAGGGAAGCTCAGCATTGTAATATTCACTCTCTTTCCCTGCGTAAATGCCATTCTGAAGGGACAGGACTGGGAGCTTGATTGTGAGGATGGTGAAATATGTCCACTTTTGCTTGTGAGACTGGTGTATTTTCTTGATTGGCATTGCTGAATATTTTCTTTGTAAACTGCAAATATAGTTAAGAGTTATGAGATTTAAAAGTTTTGGCTGAATCATGTTGTGTCAAAACCTTAATTTCAGACTCAAAGCATAACATTATGATATAATTTTATACAAAACATCCTAGTATTGCCTACCTTTTATACATCCAAATTGAGGAGCCAGATATGCGGACCCATCTCTTGGACAAACCTTTGCTTTTGCTGACAAAAACTCAGGACTGCCAAGATTCAATGAACATGTCTGTCTGCCAGAGCAAAATCCGTCCATGATGTGCAAAACATCCGCCTTGCATCCTATTCCATAGTCTTGAGTAACACATCTTCCTAATGCCATTCTCCCGTAAAAAGCTGATTTCATTAGGATCACTTCATTCTGTCCACAGGAAGGCTTGAAAACATCCAGCTCACAATACTCTGCATCTCCTGAAATGAGTGATGTTTTAGAATAACTTTTTCACTAAACCAAGAAATAGAGATACACATGTCTTTAAATAGTAAGATAGGAAGTAAATACACAATATTGTTGATCAGATAAACACATGAAAGGATTAGGATGGCGTAATGCATATTTTACATTTCAACTAACTAATATGGAATACAGAAAGAAATGTTAGTATCACGCATGTCTTGTTTATCAGATATTTTACTGTTATTATCATTCATACTTTTAGAATTTATTTTCAAGGGATAAACTGATCAGCAAATGTGTTTTTCTTTGGTCATTTTTAGGAAATGAATAAAATGAAATTCAAATGCAAAATGTGACTGGCCATATAGACATTTAAACACAATGCAATTAATTAAAAATTGCCAATTACTATTCTCAAAAAAGAGAAAGGTTATTCCTCAAATTACTGGAATTTTTTATGATTCCTTAGACTGTAATAGATCAATACAACATTGCATTTGGCTGTACATAAATACAGTCTATTGACCAATAATGTAAACAGTTTATGCTGCTGTTTCCAAAATACTGAAATTAAACATTGTTGGCTAGAACAGAATGCATCTACTCACCATCAGGAGCACCATTGCTATTCACATGTGCTGCAAACATTAACAAGATGTAGATAATGCACAGAAATCCAGGAAGGAAATCCAAATATATAGCCATGTTGTGCTTTTACAAAAGTATTAGTCCAAATCTCTAAGTAAGTGCCTCACAATCCTTTATCAGAGCAATGGCTTAAGATTCATACTTTCCTGAACATTCAACAAAATGTCACATTGATAATGAGAATGCTAGACAACAACTGCATGCTACTGGCACCAAGTGTGGAGTGATGCTCATTATATATTCAAGCAGGCCAAAGCAGGCCCGGATCTGGCCATGGGCATGGATCAATAATGATATCAGGAGCATTCTGATTGGCTGACAGTGTAGAGCCGCAAGAGTACAACTGCAGCAAACATGAACAAAGAACTGCATGCAGTTATGATATCTGTCCCTACATGTTTGGCTGTATTAACTGGAGTTTCTACATTGTAGGAATAAAAAATTATATTTATTTCTTTTTTTGTTGTTGCAGTATTCATGGCCACTGTGTACCGGTAAAGACAAATTTTATATATCTTAATACAGTTTCCTTTGTAATGATATTATCTTGGCACTTGTGAGATTTAACTCATTCATTCACATTTTCATGGGGTCGGGAGATGCTGGGAAATTACAAAAGGATGTATTGTTATCAAAATTTAATTGTACATATGTATAGTATTTTTAAATTGAGTAGAGAAACATTGTCATCATCATCATATAAATATAATAATTACCTATTAAGAAACTTTTCTTTATTTTTTTGTCGCAACTTATAATTATTACCATCTTTTTCACAAATCAAGCCTTGACAAAAGATCATTCTTCATCTGCACTCAAAATCTTATGCCACCAGGTGAATCCAAATACCAAAATGTTACAAAGCAAGTCTCTAGTTGCCAACTGAATTCAAAGAAATTTTAATCGGCCACTCAATGAAAAAAGACCAATGTTACGCGCTGCATAGTAGATTTGCTCAGACCCATTGAAAATCTTCAGATTTTGCTTCACTCATATTCTGCTCGTTCAGGCCGCAGGAATAATGCCATTACAGCCTGTAAACATGATTATGCAAACAGAGTGGACTGTGAAAATGGCACTACGTGAATCATTGTACTGATGATTTGTTGTGACCATACCCAATACTTCAATGCTAATTTGATTTAAGGAGACAAATCCGGCTTCCTTGGCAAACAAAAGGATTATGCACTTGATTTTTTACTCAAATCAGTTATGAAACATCGAGTAGCCGTCTCTTGATCTTAACTAATAAAAAAACAGCCTCTATGTTTCCCATGTTCGATGTAGAGAAGATGACACTTCATCAGCTATTATGACTCACAGAGTACCACAATCTGGGTAAAGTAACACCCACTCTTTGCATATCAAGTTTACAGGCTATAAGCCACAAATACTTGTCTAGTACTCTTAATTTTATATGTATGGAGGAATATAAAGTTCCAAACTTTTGTAGACATTTCTGACCTTCAAGTTACTTAAGGAGGACTTTATTGAACTCCTTAATATGTATTGCGCAAGCCTGCAGATGACACAGCCTCTTAAAATGCATTTAAGAACTTTCTGAAGCCTATTAACAAAATCGTTATTTTTATCCTATTCACAAAAACAAGCAATACAGACGTCACAATAACACAGTTGACATATTTCACATCCATTTTATTCACAATGTATCCATTCTAGCAAAACACTGCTTACAAACATGATGAATAAAAACCAGTTCAACGATATTGATGAAATTGTGTACAAATTATCAAAATTTGATAATAAGTTGATACCAAACTGTGATGATCTGCATAAACATATATTTTACAGACAATTTTCATGGCACCAGGTGCATGTGACTGTAAGAAGAATGCATCACCCCAAGCACAGGCAGATGACATTAAAATTAAAATACATCTCAAATACCTTCAGTGTCTCTGGAAAGGATTGCTGGTACAAATCACAGGCAATGATCATATGCTTTGCCCTTATTCTGTTGTATCATACCAAGGTTTATTCTTGAAGCGCCCCCTATGGGAAAATGAGGACTGTTGTGTGCGGTTATATTTGCGGAAGTTGCTATAAATAGTATTCTTGGGATATCCCATGGCCACCAGGCCTGTTTTGTGGTGGCTGGGAAACAGGCTATAGTTTGCTCACCAAAGGGCAGACTGAAGTTCCAAATTAGTCAAGAGATGGCTCTGTGGTCTCCTAAATTCTGATTGGCTGTCAAAGGGAATTCCCTTGTGATGTATGCTGATATGGGTGCACACATAGGTAAGATTGGCTAAACAAGGTTTAATGTGAGTCTAAATGCAGTGTAGTGGGTGAAAATCATCTCTAAGTTCAGCTGAGAGACTATTATCTCACATAACCTACAAGAATGTTGTGAAAGGCTGCTCCTTGAGCAATTTTAATCAATTTTCTATATTTGCACTCCACCAGCTGGCACTTGAACCATACACCTTCCTCTCTATTCCTAGAATGGCTAAGCCATTGTGAAATCAGCCTGTGTACAAATCTTCTAATTAGTTCTACTTTTAATACTGGCACCATAGAAACCATATGCCTAAAGCTTTGAAAATTATATACTTACTGCACTCTTCCTTTCAAACTTTAATGCAGCAACTAGGGCATTAAAACTAGGTGACTATATTTCATTTACAAATTACAAGATGAACATGGGTAAATTTATCAGACATTTCCATTTCTGTTGTAAAGTGGTTTCTCGTAAGAAAGAGTGTTATTGTCATTAGGAAGAGGAGGAAGGGGTACACGCGAATGGTCAGTGCCTCCTCCTCGGCTCAGTGTGTTGCTATTCCCATGACGTTGAGATCCCCATGTATTAGTATTCTGCTCAAACAGCTTGTCATCTTGTAAGAGGAGATTAGATTTGTCTGCATGGTAGTCAGTTGGGATGTGAGCAAAGCTGGGATCTGTGTATTCGTACGTCATCACATAGTCACTCTTCTGACACCTGAAAAAGAGTTAAATTAAAAGGTAAAGTTTCATATATTATCTATTGGTCAATTTGAACCCTCAGTTAGATTGAAAATAATTACTTACCTCTTGAATATAGCTATTATGATGTAGAGCAAGATTCCCCCCACCAAGACACCAACTGTTGCTCCAATACCCACAACTATGGCAGTTCCTGCAAAAACAAAGAGCGCTTTTAAAATCTTATATATTTAGAATAATTAACCGATTGAAATGTCCAAAATACTAAAACATGGAAAAATTCATACCATAGGGATGTTCATGATCAAATAGGCCCAGGAATGACCAGCCACTGACATCTGTTTGAAAGTTTAAAGACAAGTGAATTGAAGTGATCTATTGAGGGTATCAAAGAATTGAAAGTTTTTTCACAAGTTTTGATGAGTGACAGGTAAATTAATGAACAAAGCTAAACATTTTTTTGTTGATCAATACAAAAGTGCTTAATCAAGGTTGAAGTTATGTTTGCCAAAGCTTTACATATTGCATTATTTGAATAAGTAAATAGACTTGCCTGTTATGCATTTTCCCATCTCTCCCATCCATTTATTATGATCACACTGGAGTTCCCATTCTTGATTGCTCGCTTTGCAAATAATTTTTGCTTTATTACCGTGCCTCTGTAGTTCTGCATCTAGAGGAACCTCAGGATTTTCACAACCTATCCCTGGTTGAAAAAAAAAAGTCACTCAGATATTTCGAAAGATACATGTACATGTATTTAGCATAGATATAATTCCAGTTTAAAGCATCAATTCTTAGTCATTTATAATGTACATATGTCATACATATTAATGGCTAGATTGATTAATTGATTGAGAGGTATTCAAGGCAATGCGTTCATTTAGTGACATAATCAGATTATATTTGTGCTTTATTTGATGCTATCACCTTCAAAATGAATGAGGAAATGTCCAGCCACATCATGGGACTCCTTGTGAGGCATGTCAATTTCCACTTGACCCCCATTGGACAAATACAACTGCTTGTGTCTGGGGTCGTTGAGACATTTGTGGATGGTTTTTGATTTGTCTCCTTCTCTGATTGACCCAACTTCATAACAGGCTGAGGATGACATGCTGGATTTGTCAATGGAAGGAGGTGGAGGGAAGCTCAATATTGTAATATTCAATCGTCTTCCTGCTGGAGGGGATACTTTGTAGGAGCATGGTAGGCTGGCGACTGAAGAAGATGATGACACATAGCCCCTGCTGTCCCTGATTATAATGTAGCCTTTGCTCTGACATTCGGAAGATAGTTGACCATGTACTGCATAATAGAAAAAGGTCATCACAGTTATGAAATATTATTGAAACATTCCATTCAAGCACTGTCTGTGTACCGAAATTTTATTTGAAATATAGGTTTTTTCTTTACCTTTGAGACACTCGAATGTCGCCATCAAGTATCCGTTCATATCTTGAGGACAAATTCCTGCTTTAGATGAGAGAAGAGCCTCGTGAGCAGCTTTTACTGAACAGGTTTTCCTTCCAGAACAGAAGCCATCCATGATTGGCAGAACATTAGCCTTGCATCCGATATGCCCATAGTCTTGTTTGATACACCTCCCAAGTGCCATTCTTCCATAAAATGCTGATTTCATAACCACTACCTCATTCTCAGCACATGTCGGTTGAAATACATCCAGTTCACAGTATTCTTCTTCACCTACAAGAAAATCGGAATAGATTATTTTGTGGAGCTTAGTGGAATATTTCAATATGTTATTACGTAAAATAAATAAGAGAATTGTCTTGTCAAGATGATCTTTCATGCACCATATGGCTTATATTGTCATTTTAAATATCCCAGGAGAACCTATATATCTCATCTCATATTTTATTCGTTAGCATGAATTTGATTTGTCTTATTTGTTTGATGCTCTATACCTATGTTCACAATTGCGAATTTATTTTGCTTACATTGTAAAATAGCCCAAATCAAATCAAACATTGTGCTTGTAAATAAGATTCAGAAAAGGTGCTTGTCTTTTATAATAATTATCATAATTACCTTATGCCTTTACCTTGGAAATTACAGGCAGAATGTCTGCAGATTAAAGAGACTTTACACTGAAAGATTTAAGTCATTAAACATAACTCAATTGCTGTTGTATAATTAATCTTGCCTAAACAAATGTGCACAGGATTCTTCATGCCATCTGAAACCTGTTTTGTTTACACTTGAGGTAGTGCTGGGTGAATTTAGCTCAATCGATCTTGGTATAATTGCTGTTGTGTTGGTGTGATGTGCATAGTTTTTTTAAAAAGCATGTTGAAATTTACATAAAATTGGCAGAAAATCCAGCTTTGAGGAGATGCATCATTATCCAATATCCATTGAGTGAACTATGAGAAGAATACAGTGAAAATAAACCTACCATGAACTGCTCCATTGCTGTACAAATATGAAATGAACACAAGTAGCAGGTAAGACATCATCCTTGTATCCATTTTGGTCAAAATCTCATGTAAATCCACAGATATCCACAAACCGTGTTCTCATAACAAATACATGACTAGAAATGCATGCTACTGGCTCACAGAGAGGAGTGATGCTCATTATATATTCAAGCAGGCCAAAGCAGGCCAGGATGTGGCCATGGGCATGGATCAATAATGGTGCAGAGAGGAGCATGTGGCCTGCTGGGGAGTGACATCATCACTGCATGAGCAGCAGTAGCTGCAGCATTGAACAAAGGACTAGCCCTGGGATTGATGTTTTGGTTCATTTTTGGGCTACTGGATATTATTTTAGACAGTTAAATTGTGGCTTATTGGGTGTATAATGGTAGTGTCTGTTTAGTAGCAACGAGAACAACCAAATTAATCACATAGGAATTCCACAGTTACATCAAAAATGGTAAATTGTATTTCTTCAATAACTGTTGTTGGTGAGGCTTCAATTGCAGAATAGAGTCAATATAGACTACTTATATTTTGGTAATGGAATAGTTTTGTGTCTGTTCTTATATAACAATTAAATGTTCAGATATTTGTTTCGTATGAGCATAAAGTGACACAAAAATAATATAAACTAAAATGTCCATGTTGCATCTGAGCTTCTGAGGTTTATGTTGGTTCCCAGTAGATCAAGACTACATGCCACAAGCAGATATGCATTTTCAATGTGATATTTAGTTTTGCAATTCAAATGATATAGTAGACTAAAAGACGGTAATGTAAAACAAAACATTGTAAAGATGTTTATGATATTTAATTAGATGGCAACTAAAACAAGGAACAACATTTTTGCTGATTCAAAGGAGCCACCTTTGTCAAATGATAAATGTATACTATTCTTATCTGTAAAAAAATAAGATTTTATAAGAAATATTGAAGCGTACAGAATATTGAATACAAATTTAGTTTGTTTTGGCAAAGACCAGAAGCAAGCAGATTATCAAACTGGTATTCAAATACAGTAGATAGCAATGTAGACAGAACAAGGAATCTTCTGACTTTCTTTATTTTTCTGTTTTATGTACAAAATCATCTGTTCTAATATAACTTCTAAACAAAGCATTTGCAAAAGAGGTTTGTATCAACATGATGCACTGAACGTGGTAGAAGCAGTCTATTATAAGCTAACAGCAAATAACATTAATTCTTTGACTGTGTTAAAGAACATTCTGTGAATCACATTTCAGGGCATTCTTTTGGATTCATGTGATGGACTAATTGCTATTATTGCAATAAAAACACTTTTTTGTTTAATTGTTCATTTTACTGAGGATACAAATTCTGAAAACGAGTTGACATTATTGCAATGGTCATATCTAAAATAAAGAACTGAAAGTAGGTATACTATACATGTACATCCATATTAGTTATACTATGAATTAATACAATTTAATATCGTAAAAAACATTTTCTTATATTACGTGGCTTGCATTTATGGAATATAATGCCTAACAATATTAAAAAGTGTACAGATTTACATGTATTCAAAGATTTATTAACGACATGGGAAGGGCCTGCCTGCTTATGATCTATACGTATGTAACCTGTGATATTGTCAGTTGAATCTTACTGTGGTTTTATTTGTTTGTTATTAGTTTTGATCGTTTGATACTGTCACATAATAGCCCTTGTGCTAAGGTTCCTTGTTTTTAACTGTGACTTTAAATAAAGATTTTTTTTATTATTAGAATCACAGTGAGATGGGAAAATATGCTGAGATGCTACGCTGAATGTAAAACAATACAGAAATTTAGGGGTGGCTCAAGATTTTTGCACAGTTCTGTACATGTTTACAGCAAAGAAGCATCTGACTACAGCAATAACATGGTGACATAAGGAATTATTTTAACTGTTGGTTAGAAGCTTTGTAGCTTGTGTCGCAACAGATTTGAAATAAAATTATTGTATCTTTATGAGTCAAACATTTCCATTTCTGTTGTAAAGAGGTTTCTCATAAGAAAGAGTGTTATTGTCATTAGGAAGAGGAGGAAGGGGTACACGCGAATGGTCAGTGCCTCCTCCTCGGCTCAGTGTGTTGCTATTCCCATGACGTTGAGATCCCCATGTATTAGTATTCTGCTCAAACAGCTTGTCATCTTGTAAGAGGAGATTAGATTTGTCTGCATGGTAGTCAGTTGGGATGTGAGCAAAGCTGGGATCTGTGTATTCGTACGTCATCACATAGTCACTCTTCTGACACCTGAAATTGCCAAATGTCAAAAAGCTGATGTAGGAATGGTAGGATTATTAAGAGCAATGAATAAGCAAATGGGCTCAGAATTGCCGTTTCCTTTATGAAGACTAATCAGTCCTTCTTTTCATTTATCCTCACCTTTTGAAAATTGCAATGATGATATAAAGTAGGATTCCTCCTGTTAATACTCCAACAGTGGCTCCAATTCCAACCACTATGGCAGTTCCTGAAATAAACGGATACAAAATTTGTTAAATTTTCACTTAGGAATGTCTTTTCATGCATGAATATGTTTTTAAATCATACTGAATTAAGATTTGCCATTGCATATATCATAATAAAGAACTGACCATATGGATGCTCATGATCAAATAATCCCAAAAATGACCAGCCAGTTCCTTCTGAAAATTAAACATGCATCATATATAGACTTTTATCAACATAGGAAAAATATGTAAGGAATTCTTTTAAATAATGGACTCATCAAACAGATCTAACCAGAAAGTTGATTCTGTGCAATATATGACCAATTATTCAACATGTAATAGAAATTATGTCACTGCCGCCAAATTCTGCAATACTTGTAAATGAGATGAACTGTATCTGAACACTCACAATCATGCAAAAATTTAGTTGGCTCATAATCAAAGTTAGTGAAGACAAAAGTGCCTTACCTGCCGATTCATATATATTGAAGAGCGCTGTTACAAAGATGCAAAGATAGTACATTTTTAGTGCTTATAAGTACTTACCATCAATACATTTGCCTGTTTCTCCCACCCACTGTCCATCTGTGCAGGTCAGCTCCCACTTCTGATCTGTGCCTTTGCACTGTATAATTGCATGATTCTTTGATCTCTGTAGATCTGTGTTTTTTGGAAGTTCAGGATTGCCACACCCAATGCCTATTGTAAAGAGGAGACAAATGACATTGATTAAGAACTGACCTTAGACTCAGACCAGATGATACTTATGTGACTGAGTTGAATTTACAAATAACGTTTCTTATTTGGGGATTGCAATGTCTGCATTTCAGCCAATATCTTTGCTCAAAGCTCACAAAAGTTACAAAATATTATGATAAATTTGACTAAATGTCATGAAAATGTAAAATTTAGTTTTTAGACAATTAAACAAAATACCTTGATATTTAATGATAAAATATCCAGCCACTTCCAGAGTTTCCTTATTAGGTATCACAATTTCCACAGGACTCCCATTTGACACATAGATCTGTTTCTGTCTTGGATCATTCAGACATTTGTGGATCGTTTTGCTTTTTCCTTTTTCTTTGATGGATCCAATTTCATAACATGCTGAGGAAGGACTGGGATCGGAAGCAGTTGGAGTTGGTGGGAAATTGACCATGGTGATGTTCACCCTTCTTCCTTGAGGTAAACTGATCTTCCAGGGACATTGACCTCCTCCAGCAATTTGATTTGAGACAGAAATGTATCCATTGTCCTCTCGTAGAACTATATGACCTTTGCTGGGACAAGAGCTCGTTGCTGTTACTGGAAAAGCAAAAGCAATATCCTTCAGACTTCTCGGAGCAGTGTCTTGTAAATGTCCTAAATACAGAACTTTGAAATTTCCTAGCTAACCAGTCATGAAAATCGACCTACTTAAATATATGTCATATACTCACCTTTTAAACATTCATATTCTGGGAGCAGGTAAGCAGCAATATCACTGGGACAGCCTTTTGTTTTGGCATCAAGAAGAACATCATTAACAGCTTTAACTGAACAGGATTTTCTTCCTGAACAAAATCCATCCATTATTGACAAGACATCTGATTTGCAGCCAATGTGGCCATAGTTTTGTTTTATGCATTTCCCAATGGCCATCCTCCCATAGAAAGCGGATTTCATCAAAATAACTTCATTGGCTCCACATGCTGGCGTAAATACATCTCTCTCACAATATTCTTCTCCACCTGGAAATACCATAAATTCATCATTGTTCAACTATGCTCTTAAAGTTTTATCAAATTCATATAAAATAGATTTTTCATTTAATCAAAAATTCATATATATATAGACAAAAGTGTAAGTCGGAATCTTGCAAAAGAATCCTCATAGGGCCATAGTAGTCAGAGGTAAAACGAAAGTACACTTACCAAGCATTTCATTGCTGTAGCAAGTCACAAAGCTTGTTATTCCAAGCACTAAGAGAATATTCATGGAGTTTTGAGGCAGAGCCATGGCACTTATTAGGTCTCCTTGTCCAAGTGTATTCAAGATAGGTCTCTCATGTATCACTTAATAATCCTAGATAGTGAGAGAATGCGTACAGCTTCTGTACTTTTCACTCAAACAATGACAATAAAGAGAAAACTGGTGATCACTTCTGAAACAAGAGAGTTTATGTATGCTACTGCTATACTGAGAGGAGTGATGCTCATTATATATTCAAGCAGGCCAAAGCAGGCCAGGATGTGGCCATGGGCATGGATCAATAATGGAGCTAGGAGCACTGGGGCCAGTCTAGGGAGTGACATCATCACTGCATGAGCAGCAGCAGCAGCAACACCCTCAGTAGCATCAGTGTGGATAACAAAGGAAAGCTGGGACAAACAGTAGAATGTTTAGTTTGTCTGATTAACACATTTTATGCATTTGGTTTTGTAATTCTAATTGAAGAAATAGACAACTTCATCAGAACTGAAACTTCATAAATGGAATTTAAACCAAAGAACAGTGTGAGGCACATACTTCATTCATTTAGTGAGGGTTTGGTTACATAATTATTGATCCAGTCCTCCCGCCAGTTACAATGTTGGCTACGTATAGATCTGACATTTTTTAGGAGATCTTGGAATTTTTGTTTTTGGGTAATCTATTAGTTGATAGGCAAAATATTAGAATTGTAATCAAGTCCATGTTTAAGATATTTATGTCGCATAATTTACATTCACAATGTTTAATAAATTTGGGCTTATTTCACTGTTTGTGATTACAGGCCAGCTACATTACAGTGACTTGACACCAGCTGGATTAATCCATTTTTGTCCACATAAGTATGATCCATTATGGATTGAAAGTTAACCTGAACAATATTTATCTCAGAAAAACATGTATCATCTTATCTTAATACTCAAGTGTACATGCATTGCATTTGAGCTTCCAATATTTCCATTTAAAGTGGTAAGAATGCTTGAGACTTTCTTTTTCATTTTGTACATTTCCTTTCAATTCTTTTTTGAGGTTCCTTACAGTAATGTTAGGACATGTTTCTAGGAAATATAACTGTAATGGGAATTTTATGATCATGAAAATAAACCCCACTAGAGGTAACCTTTCCCTCACCCAGTTACTGACTGGCTCAGGAGGCAACCATTGGATATCTGGGGAAAAGTTAGTAATGCTTGGAGTTTTCTTGAAATGGATATTTTTTGCCTAGTTTTGGTGTAGAAAAAAAAACTATATGTAGTCCTGAAATAAATAATTTCAAGGGGGTGGTTGTTTGAACACTGTATTAGTAGTCATATAGTATTATCCTCTTCAGCTTTACAACAATAGGTTTTTGTGTATCTATATTGTTTGATTTAGAAACAAATATTTCTGGAATTTACTTTTTTATAGTTCTTACACCAACCAATCAAATATGAAATTCTTGGTATATTGTTTTGAATTTATGTTGAGATGTTACAGATGATTTCCTATTTGTAGACATTTGAGGTAGAAAATACTTCATTTTTCTTGCTTTTTTCATTGGTCGTGAGAAGGTATGACACCACTCTCTATTGAAAAGTGACATAGCGTTTTACATGGGCGACCATGGCATTCTAAGCCATTGATCTTCTAACAGGGACTGACTTTAGCAGTTTCAAGTGAGAGTTTCAGTTTGTGTTTCACACATTTTTAGTACATGTACACATTCTGCAAGTCCAATATTGTGTTTTCAGACAATTGGGATCACGTGATCCAAGTAATGACTGTTTATACAGAAAAATACATGTATAATTGTGAATGTAACATTCTCTCAGAGGAAGGATTCAGCTCAGGCGCCAGGGCAATGGGCTACCAATCGCAGGGTCCCTGATCTGATTCCCACTCTGATTTTCCACATCACTGTGTCACCATCCTGTCCTGAGGGACTATTATTTATGATTCTGTGGGGGAGGGGGTTGGGAGTTTTGTTGGTACTTTCAGTCAAAAATTTATACCCCCCCCCCCCTTTGGTTTCATGCTTATTTGTACCTCTCATACATTCTATGTCGATTTTTAGTATGACCCCTTTTCTTTTATTAAAATGTCATTCTCAAACATGTTGTGAATAATAAGTACCCCCCTTGAAACATGTGTGAAAAATTGGTGCTCCGTCGGGCAAAACTCCCATTCCCACCAAGTCATAAATTTTATTTAGCCTGCAAGGCACATAGATTCTGGACAAAAGGTAAAAATTAGTACCGCCCCCTTGAAGCATGTAGCACCCACTCAGGTGAAACTCACATCTCCCCCACAACCCAGTCATCACAAATTCTGAATATTCCCTTACTGATGCTGTAGACAATGTTTTTTGGTCTAGCCCTGGACCCCTGGGGACAGGGGTCATGGATCCTCCCATTGGAAAATCGTGAGATTTGAAAGACATGGTTTGGGAGAATCAAGCTATCTAAAACTATATGTAAAGCATCATAGCGGCTCATTTCAATTATACCATCTAAAAGTATACAAAATTTCCCACTGATGGCACCTATTTCTACATCTCTACATGTAAAAATAACTGAACACCCACCCTGTGAAGTTCAAGAAATGATTTTTTTCTTTATACATTGAACAAATGGCGTCTTCCCATTGGGTGAGAGAGAGTGATGTCATAACAAACTTTTATGATGTCATTGGTTGTTTAGTGACTTCACAATGGTGACATCACACTCCAAAGTGAGGCTGATGGCTTTCTCTCAATTATTTTTGATATTTCTCTAATTTAAAAGTAATTTTTACCATGCCAATCTTTGCGAAAATGCCACCAAAACTAGTGCCGTCACTAGTAAAATATGTGGGCTGCTCATATCCAAAATTTCATAAAATTCTGATAAGAATTGTTTAATCTAGACCACTTCTCCCGATATCATGTCAAAATCTCAAGATTTTGAATGGGACGACCCATGACCCATGCTACGCATGGGTCCCAGGGCTACTTTTGGTCAAGGCATGATAATTTAGTAAAAATGGATGTGAAGCCATTCAGAGTCAGCTTGAACTGATTTAATATTAATTTAAACAATCAACAGTTATACAACGGAGTGTGAAATACAACATTTTATGAAGAAATGAGAGAGTTCATGTGGAATCGTGGATAGCAGTTAGATGTGTGTGAACAACTGCCATAATACCAAGTTGGCCTTTACAGCATACTATTGGTCAAAATTATTGCATCATTTTTCCAGCAAACATCACTTGCTTGAAGCAAGCTGAAAAAAAATGACGCGCAATGGGCAACTTGACCAATCACCTGGCAGGATTTTCTGATGTCAGACCAGAAATTTTGCAAAATATTTTGTTATTTGATCAAAGTCTACAAATATGAAATCATCTGTAATAAATTCAAAGTGAAATTAAACCCTTTCCATGAAATAGATAATTTCTAATCCAGGAAAACTCAACATCCGGCCTCTGAATATGTAACAGTTTCCCTCTAGCAGCATGGGTAACTTAGAGGCACAAGCTGAAGGAACGCACTGACTGAATCGGATACATTTACTCTAACTTATAAAAACACTGGGCAAGGGTAAGGGTATCTGTTTTAATTGAAGTTTCAGTGATTGTTGTAAGACTATCTTGCTACAGAATGCATCGGTTTTTTAATCAACTTGCAATTGTCAAAAGACAATCTAATTTCTTGCGCTGAGTCACAATCAATAAAAAAGGGTTCAAGTTATGTTTCTTTATTTCACATTATTAATCACAAAAAAAGGTGTATATACACAATGTCAATAAAAAAGAATTTGTAATTATTACTATCTGCATGAGTTCACAGGTACATACATTTTAATCATTCATGACACTACTTGTAAAAATTAAGGCAACACAAGTTACGTTGGCGTCATCACCACAATGCATTATCAGTATCTAAATTGTTATGCATATAAAATCATCGGTCATCTGATATTGCCTGTTACTATCATTTGAAAATGATGCATCCAACAGCCTATGGTACATCAACATTGCATGTAAAGAAAGATAATGTTAAACCTTCAAACAAGACAAGAAAACTGAACATAATCTACCTACAATAAAATTTCGTTTTAATATATTCACACATTTCCATTTCTATTGTAAAGTGGTTTCTCATAAGAAAGAGTGTTATTGTCATTAGGAAGAGGAGGAAGGGGTACACGCGAATGGTCAGTGCCTCCTCCTCGGCTCAGTGTGTTGCTATTCCCATGACGTTGAGATCCCCATGTATTACTATTCTGCTCAAACAGCTTGTCATCTTGTAAGAGGAGATTAGATTTGTCTGCATGGTAGTCAGTTGGGATGTGAGCAAAGCTGGGATCTGTGTATTCGTACGTCATCACATAGTCACTCTTCTGACACCTGAAATGGTAAATGCAGATAGTTAGGCAATAGTTTCATGAACAAGTCAGATGCAGAATTAGAAAATAGAGCAGAACTTACTTTTTGAAAATGGCTATTATGATGTAGAGCAAGATTCCTCCAACCAAGACACCAAGAGTGGCTCCAATTCCTACCACTATTGCTGTACCTTAAAAGAATAATACAACTTGAAAATTATTGTATAGTCAGTGCTAGAATCATTTGCCTTCTTGACCATAAGTAATGCCAATTTAAATCTTCTTATCATTTACATTTATTTCAAAGTTAAGTTATAAATACCTGTATATCATTTATTTCAAACTAGGTGCAAATGAATTTGTAAAAATCAATTAAAACATAATAGTAAAAGGATGAAACTTAAAATAGAACTATATGAAGCTCCTCTCGTATCAATCGCATGATCTATATTGCAAAAACCCGGGTGAGAAATCGTAAAAGTTTTTGCAATAATCATCAAAATATGTACAATAATTCGGGAAATATTTGCAATAATCGTGAAAAAAGCCCGAGAATGGCCAAAAAAATGTACGAAAAAAGGTTGAAATTTCAAAAATCTAAACTTGTACTTTTCTTCAACAATAATAGCGTATTTTTATGCAATTGTTACACAAATATTTTTGCAATAATACTTGAAACTTGTGCAATAATCGTAGAAATCTCTACAATCATTGTACAATCCAATAATGACACAAATTTGTACAATTATTGCGGAATTTGCGATTATTTCAGAAATTTCTATGAATATTGCTCACAAATTTTTTGAGATAATCTTAGAATTATCTGAGAAAATATATATGATTATTGCAGACTATTTTTGCAATGTAGATTGTAAAATTGATACCAGAGGAGCTTCATAGAATTGCCATAATACCTTCCTCATATGTCATGGCCTTAGACGTGGTTTTAGTTTTAGCTAATAGAGTGTTAGAGCATGATAAAATGTCACTTACCAAAAGGGTGTTCATGATTAAACAATCCAAGAAACGACCAACCAGTGCTATCTAAAAAGCAATTATGTGCTGAATTTACAAAAAAGTCATAGATAGATGATCGGATCTTTCACAATGCATAAAATAAACAATTGCTTGAGAAATATTGTTGGCTAGTTTTCATAGGCGTATGGGAGGGGGGCAGTGGGGGGGGCAGTCACTCCCCCAAGAGTTTGGGAAACTGTACGATTCGGGCAAAAAGGCTAAAACATTCGGGCAGATGATTAATAAATGCTATTGAAAATCGATGATTTCCAGATAATTTCATTTGAAATGGTATTAAATCTAGATCTTGAAATTTGGGCAAAATGTCGTTCGTCCCCCAAAAAATTGCGCGTGCGGTACGCCTATGCTAGCTTTGCGTTTTTCTCACCTTCAACACATTGTCCTGTCTCTCCAACCCATTTTCCGCCAGTGCAAGTCAATTCCCACTTCTGATTGGTATTTTTACACTGGATTATTGCCTCATTGTTTGATCTTTGCATGTTTGTATTTTCAGGAATTTTTGGTTCACCACATCCAATGCCTGTAACAAAAGGTAACTGCTGTACATATGTATCTTTGTGACATTTTTTGTGTCAATAAAATGTATGCATATTAAGTATTTGTTAGACACTGATTTGGAGGGTTATAACATGCATTTTTGTCAGTTAGAACCCATCAAATGGGTGTCTAACAGACTTAGACATCATACATTTCTTCTATTATACATTTTAACTTATAATTTTTGTAAAATATACAATAATCTGGTTGTTTGTTTGCTGTTGTATTCAGAGTTAATCCCTAGCCAGGCGCTAACATGCAAAATTGTCAGGTAGATATCAGCTTTTCCAATGGTATAAGTAATTTGGTGATGTCGAATTTCAGTTAGACGATACACATTTTATTTTCCACAAGAATGTTGTACCAGACATACCTTGATAATGCAGAAGAAAATATCCTGCCACTTCCAGGGTTTCCTTATTGGGTATCACAATTTCCACAGGACTTCCATTTGACACATAGATCTGTTTCTGTCTTGGATCATTCAGACATTTGTGGATTGTTTTGCTCTTTCCTTTTTCTTTGATGGACCCAATTTCATAACACGCTGAGGAAGGACTTGAATCAGAAGCGGATGGAGTTGGTGGGAAATTTATCATGGTGATGTTCACCCTTCTTCCGTGGGGTAAACTGATCTTCCAGGGACATTGGCTACCTCCAACCAATTGCTTTGAGACTGAGATATATCCATTGTCTCTATTCAGTGTAGCATATCCGTGGTCTGAACAGGAAGACATCGGCACTACTGCAAAAAGAAACCATCGCTTGCATTTTGAAATAAGTATTCATCATGTTTACAATTTCCTGGCAGAGTTTATGAAATGTTCTATATTAAGAACTTTGAACATTCTTGGTTAACCAGACATGAACATCGACCTACTTAAATATGTCATATAGTTCCTAAGAGACTCACCTTTTAAACATTCATATTCTGGGAGAAGGTAAGCTACGAAGTCACTTGGACAACCTTTCTTTTTAGCATTCAGAAGAATATCATGACCAGCTTTTACAGAGCATGATTTTCTTCCAGAACAAAATCCATCCATTATTGACAAGACATCTGCTTTGCAGCCGATGTGACCATAGTTTTGTTTAATACATTTTCCAATCGCCATTCTCCCATAGTTAGCAGATTTCATCAAAATCACTTCATCGTCTCCACATGAAGGGGAAAAGACATCAACTTCACAGAATTCCTTGCCACCTAAAGAAAAAACAATAATTTTTATTGATATTCATGGACCGTCAAACTTTGTTATAATATTATGCTTTTTACCTGTCCCTTACAATGTATTATTACAATGATATTTATGATACATTTCAAACATTATTTTAAGCAAACAGAAGCAAGGGATCAAAATGTAAATAAACCTACCATGAATTTCATTACTGTGGCTGAAGATTACTGCTCCAAGAGCAGTGTATAGGCCAATGTAAAGGTTGATAAAATAGTGATCCATTTTTCTTGCAACGCCTCCTTGTCCCAGTATTAAATGTGATGCAGTGGTTAATCTGAAATCATAAGAGAATATCCTCAGCTTGCCTGCAGAAATCACTCAGACAAAGACAGGAAAGAGAAACGTTATGAACATTATTGAAACCAAAGAGCTAATGCATGCTACTGCTAGACCCACAGAGGAGTGATGCTCATTATATATTCAAGCAGGCCAAAGCAGGCCAGGATGTGGCCATGGGCATGGATCAATAATGGAGCTAGGAGCACTGGGGCCAGTCTAGGGAGTGACATCACCACTGCATGAGCAGCAGCAGCAGCAGCAAAACCCTCAATAGCATCACTGGGATAACAAAGGAAAATGCTTCACTGCATTAATTTTCAGTTTGACAGAGGATTGTCACTTCAGAGGACCAATGAGTTTCAAATTCAATTGGTGCTGGCTTAATTGTGACACAGAATTGCCTGTTGGTGGATATGCATGCTGTATTTTACAGTCATTGAAGGTTTGAAAATGCATTGGTTTTACCTATCCATATAGTAAAACTGGATAATTTCTGTCCATCAACTACAACATTATTTCTTAAAATATTAGAATCATAGATTTGGTGGTGCTTGTAGGCCTATTCTGTTAGTCATTTTGGCCTCTGAGTGTGTAGAATACAATATAATCATCAATATACATTAACAAAACACACATTCTTTATTCAGGAAACCTATATGAAATGGGCCATCACTCATTATTATCACTTTAATGTAATTATCCCATCACTCATACCTTCTTCTTTGCCTGGATCCCTCTTTTCATATCATTATTAGGGAAAAAGTAAGTCCATCATTTTCAAAAAATCAAAGTTAGTAGATCGCCCGATTCCATATAAGATTCAACCTGCATTAAAGATTACAAATTAAAAGATTTTTTAAAGAATAGTATACACTTCCGATCAACAGAATTCCATTAAGTGAGTTTAATTGATTGTAAAGCCTTAACATCACTTATAGATATTTAAGGATTAGCAGTTCAACAGTTTCAAACTTAACTTTCAACTTGGTCGTGTGATGTCACTGGCTTATAAATGTTTTGTTTATGTCAGTTATGGTTAATAAGTTGACTAGGTGCATCTACCATGTCTAGCAGCATAGGTGACAATAAACAAACTACTTAAATGACTTAAGGTACTTAATCAAATAAGAAGATTAGGAGACCAACTGTCAATGACGTGGCAAAGCCAGTTTGCAAATTGAAAATAACAAAATAAATTGTTCAACTGCACCGCAAATCTGGTAAGAGCTCTAAGGAAAGCTCTGCATTGCGTGATTTGTAAACAAAACAAGACTTTTTCACGGCATGAAAAGCTGTTTCTTTACATTTCCGAAGGAATTAATCTTTATATATTGAGCTTAGAATAACAGTTAAGTAAATTTGGTTGTTACAATTGGGTTAATATGACTCAAATCTTAATAATGACAGTGAATCGCAGTACACAGTGAATCAATAGACTTCCTGGGATGCTGAATATTTCAATATATTTTCATATGTTTGACGTATTTTAGGAGCACTCAACTTAATCAGGCGTGACATTTGATAAAACATATACCGTTTGGACATTATGAGGCAAAATATGATTTTCAGCATGAAAACCTGGAATTTTTAGAATGTTTTATTTGTTAAAAAGTACAGAAATTCTTTGAATTATTCCCTGCAATTGAAATATGTGTGACAGGAACATCTAATGGAAATAATTACCAGGTTATTTGAGAACATGTGGATCAAACTGGCGAAATATGGTGAACTATGTGAAAAGTAGTCATGCGGGGAACAGTGAATCGGGGCACAGTGAATCACTATGTTCTCCATTGTAACACTAGAAACTTCTTGCAAAAAGCACCAAGAATAGCGTATATTGAAGACCTGTGACAGTTTATGCCATATGTGTTCAAGGACGTAAATTGCTATCCACTGGACCTAAAAGAGGGTGTTTTTGCTGAGAAAATATTCTAAAGAATATTCGGCTATCAGAAAAATTAGTTCTACTGTCCAATTTCATTTTTCTACAAATATATGGCTCTTGATTCACTGTGCCCCGAACACTGATTCACTGTACCCTGCTATCGGGGCACAGTGAATTAATCTTTTATCTTCATTCTGAAGATTATATCTGGGAAATCAGAAGAGGTCTTATTATTTTTTGAGCATGCATTTTTACTTTACACTTATATCTTTCCCTAAAATCATTTGTGAAGAAAATAATATTATGAATCTTTGAGATATGGCAAAATTAATCTTATCCGATTCACTGTGCCCCCTTTCCCCTATTTGTATAAGTAGCGAAATTTTTACAAGTGCAGCCACATTGTTGTACTGTTGCAAAACTATACGTATATTATATCTTTTTTTTTTAAGTAACTGGAAGCACCTGATAATTAAGTGATAACATTGAATAAATATTGAAGAAATACTTATTGGCTATGCCTAAAAACGCACTTTTGATAAGAAAGGTTCACTTTAGCTGTTGATTTGGTAACTTCAGACGCTCATTAAATGTTGCATCAGTGCATTATAAATACCGTATTTTTTACAAATGATTTCATATGCGTTTATTCAAGAAATTACCTTTTGTTGTCAAAATTAAGTCTAATATCAGCGCTTTTGTTAAGATTATTGTCCATGATGTGATCAATAATTCAGATGCCACATTTGTTTATTTACATAATAAAGCAATAAGACATATAAATTGATGTTTCAATCTTTATTTTTATTAGGAATCATTCATTGACAAATGCACAGGTGGGTCATTACATCTTTGCTAGTATTCACACTGTGATATGACGCAAAAGGCTTGTAAAAATTATTATACCACAGTTACTATAAAAATTATTAAGCAACAGTTACTATGAATGGCTACTATACACTATTGTATATATCAAGATTTAAATTAGTAGCCATGTGCTACATATATCATCATATCATCATTTGAAGCAGCTATACTGCAGACCTCATTCTATTTAGTAGTTCGCCCGATTCCATATAAAATTCAACCTGCATTAAATTTTGTAAATTGAAAGATTTTAAGTACAGTATACACTTCCAATCAACAGAATCGCGCGTTTTCCAAAAAAAGTCTTGTATCTGTAATATCTGTAAACAAAACAAGGGTTTTCCATGGCATGAAAAGGTATTTGCTTACTTTTTTAAAGGAAGTTATCTTTATATATTGACCTTAGAATGACAGCTAAAAGTAAATTTGGCTGTTACAAAAGGCTTCATATGACTCTAATCTTTCTTCTGGACATCATTTTTAATAATAGCAGCGTTCCTATCCTCATATATGCTGGCGACACTGATGGCGTCCAGATGTGGGTGGCCCAGAGCTATGTAATTAAGAATTTACCTATGGTAAATTCTATTTGTTTTTGCTATTCTTATTATGATTCGACATAAATGGAGAATCATCTTATTTTCTTTTATTTTATTATTATTATTATTATTTTTCTTGTCCAGTTAGCTTTGAAGCTAGAGCCTTGAAACTTTGTACATATATAGTCCATGGTTAGTACTTCATTCTGGTAGAAAAGATTTGACCTTGACCTTGAACTCAAGGTCACAGGTCATCTCAAAGTCAAAATTTTCAAATTTTCAAAGTTGATTAATTCATTTAATTTTAAAGTTACAGACATGAGATTGAAATATATGTGTACAAAAGTGGTTCTCTACAAATATGGGTAGAATTTTTTTTTCTGATGTGACGAAAAAGGGGTATTTACCCCATTTTGATAAAAACCTATTGCTCCTGTTTTTAGAGAAAACTACTTCACTTAGAGACCCAGTTTTTGCTGTAATTGGTAGCCTGACTAACTATCCAGTGCAAGACACTTTTTATATTTTGATTGAATAAGGGGTTTCTGTGTAATGTGACTTTCAAAAATGGGTGTTTTGACCAAAAAGTGAAAACATTTTCTAACTTTGGTTTGAATGGAGGGAATTTGATGAAACTTGGAGTGTATATGGTATTTATGAATTAGAGTCATATCATAAGATAAAAATGACGTTTTGGGGTAGTTACCCCGAAAACGGGTACATGATTATAATTTGTGATTGACATTGACGATTTACTTCAAATTTTGCCAGAGTTTACTCTTTTGACTTGAGGACCTAATGAAAGTGTAAATTTGAAGTCCTGGGGTAATTTACCCTCATAACCAAGGTCGAAAGGGGTAAATATGTATTTTGAACAGTTCTTAAGTTTTTAATGGTGTATTAGACATCGATTGGGTCTTGCCTTTTCATCACTGATGTTACTGGATAAAATTTGTCAGTTTTAAGTAATTACCCCCGAAAAGGGGTAAATAGCTGTAACTTGTGATTGACATTGACGATTTTCTTCAAATTTTGCACAGGTTTACCATTTGAACATGGGGACATGATGAAGGTGTAAATTTGATTTCATGTGGTAATTTACCCTCGTAATCAGGGTCGAAAGGGGTGAATGTGTATTTTGAACAGTTCTTATGTTTTTAATGGTTTATTTCACATTGATTGGTTTTTGCCTTTTCATTACTGATGTTTGAGGATAAAATTTGTCAGTTTTAAGTAATTACCCCAAAAAGGGGTAAATAGCTATAACTTTTTATTGTTTTGAACGATTTTCTTCATTTCTTGCAAATGCTTAATATCATGGTTTGGAGACATAATGAAAGAGTATATTTGATTTAATGGGGCAATTTACCCTTATAATCAGGAACGAAGGGGGTAATTATGGTTTTTGAGCAATACTTGTTTTTTAAAGGTGCATTTGGCATCGGTTACTTCTTGCCTCTACACTTGGGATGTTAGGGATGAAAATATGCGTAGTTAGGTAATCACCCCAAAAAGGGGTAAATGTCTATAACTGCTGATTGACTTGGACGATTGCCTTCTAATTTTACATAAGTTTATTGTGTGGTCCTGCGGACATGATGTTAGTAAATTTTTGATGTTAGAGGACAATTTACACCATAAATCTTAGTCGGAAGGCGTTAATATAACATTGTGTTGATAATGGAGTATTAGGTTTTCCACCTTGTTCTACGCATATTATCGAATGTTTTAATGTCGAATCATCCCTTTGACCTTTTAAGGTTGAAGTCCCCTGGGACCCTAGTTAAGAATTTACCATATATGGTAAATTCTTATTGTTTTTGGTATTATTCTTATTATTCTTATTATTATTATAGTTTCCGGAAAAAATTTGCTCCGATTTTCTTAATTATTTTTGTGAATGTACCTGTATACTTGTAGACTACTGTATTCCGGTCCTGAGTTTGAATTTTTATTTTCAAGGTATATAGGACCTTTTTAGTGTGAATTTTGGTATATTTTGATGTGCTATATCTGAATAAACTATTAAACTAGAGTAATTTGCTTTAGTTTCTGTCCATAAACTATAAAAATCTATACAATGGCGAAAAAATTATCGAAATCACTCAAGCGGAACATTCCACACTGAATATTTAGGTCATTTTCGAATTGTTTCGAGTTCGGCAAAAACCATAAGTGATAGCAGCATGCTCATAGTGCCAAAAGTTGACCTATAGTACGGGCCAGTGCATAACATATTTTTAATTTTGATATTGCAACTATTTATGGAATGGCGGCCATTTTGGTACGTTGTATTTGCTAAATTTGAGGTGCATGAGTTCAAAATCCATGAAGGAGTCATTTTAGGTAATGCAAATGTATAATGAACCCCCCAAATATACCCATTTACACCCCATACCAATCTTTAAATTTGACCTTGACCTCATTTTTCAAGGTCATATGACCCGTCAAAGTTTAAATTCACTGCATTTTCAAAAATTCCAACAATTATGTTTTTTCAAAGATATCGGGATCATATTATAGATTTTTATAGCCGGCAGCTGGATTGTTTGAACCCTGAAATCGGAATTGATCTATCTCTTCATGTTGATTTATAAAAAAATTCCAAATATTGCATACCGCGCAACATGCAAAATCAGCCTATTTTTGCCCTCTCGAGCAATAAATATTGATCCTACACAGTTCAAATAATAAAATGACCCCCCCTTTGTCACGTATTGCCAATCTGGGCAAAATATTGGTTTTGACCTAGAAAGGTATTTTCAAGGTCAAACTCAAGGTCAAATATTTGGCAAAATAGGATATTTGAGATACTTAATTTTTTTAACTAGGAAATAATTGAGGAATTTCCACAATCTCTTCATTGTTTGGTGCCACAGTACCCTAGAGGACCCTTGCAAAGTTTTAAGTTCATCGGATTGATGTACATTGCATAATAAAGGTCAGAAGGTCAAAAAATGACAGCTAAATTGACTGCTCATTTTCCAATTTCGCATTTGTTGCCAAACTTTGATCGCCTTTATCTCCGGTTCTAATTAAGCTAGAGAAAAACTAAAAACATATTCGGAAAGGCCGTAATCTCCTCTAGTATTTGTTTTCTATGCATTTTAACGTATCTCTACTAGTTAAAAAGATCGCCGGACCCTGAAAATTTCATGTTTTAGGTCATGATTTTACACTTTAACATTTTTTTCACAAAGAAGGCAATCTTCAAAAAAATTAATACTCCTTGAAGATGTAATCCAAACACATTTACAGTAGTGTGTGCAATTTCAAGTCTCTACTGTAAACCGTTTGCCTTTGAGATAAAGATAATGTTCAAAACTTGACATTTTCAGAGTCTATTTTTTGGTGATATTTCACATTTTTGTCATTAATTCAATCGGTTCTATCTTCGGTTCTAATTAAGGTATAGGAATGATGAAAGCAGTTCTGAATACCTCAGATTCTCCTCTTTATTTTGTTTAATGTTCATTTTGGTGTACCATCAATAGTTAAAAAGATCGGTCAACCCTGAAAATTTCAACTTTACATATTATAACCAAATTAGTGCCCTGAGCTAAAAGAAGTCAATTTTGCATTGAAGAAATACAAAATCAGTATAAAAGTTGCATGGACCTATTGTGTTAATGTGATACATTATACTGATCTTACTATATCTATGATGCTGAGTATGTGAATGTTCATATTTGTTTTTTTCTTGTCAAGAGGTCAATAAAACAAGATTAAATGTACTTAACTAAATAAACCAAACTGAGTAAACTATACTAAATAAACTAAACTAAATTAATTGAAATAAATAAGCTATTTAACTGAACCAAATAAACTGAACTAAATAAACTAAATTAAGCATGAGCATTCACACAATAGTCTGTACTCATAAACATATACAATATACCTTTAAATAATAAATATATTGGTAAATTCTTCATCACTGACCATGGTCAGTTATAGCCATCTAGTTATTATTCTTATTCTTCTTTTTTTTTCAAAATGGTCCTATGGCGATGAAAGTTGGTCAGAAGGTGGATCAGTCATTCAGTATTGTGAAAGTGGGTCATTTGATGTCATTTTCACAGTTGTCTTTTTCACATAGGCGTTCAAAGTCGGAAATTTGTAAACTTTAAGGTTGAATAACTGAAAAAGTAGTTGAGATAATGAGTCAAGAGTCAAAATCATGTGATAAAAAGTTGTTGTCTACGTATTGGTACAAGTGATATCAGAGTTGGTCCAACGGGTAAAGGGCTAGAGCAGAATGAGCAGTTTTTGGTCTGCGAACAAGATCTCAAGTTACGTAATAGATGGAATCATGGTGATTGTGACAAAAGTTGGCCAGTATCTGGGGCCAGTGCAGTGCACAATATGGTTTGGATTTGTGTAATACTTTTTGAAATATGGCAATTTTTCAAAATCAAGGGTTCAAAATTTAGGTCGAATTGTAAAATCTCCTTGAAGCAGCAGTCTGAGGTGATCAAAATGTATAATGAACTACCCTTAACTTTACCCAAAAAGACTATATTGATGAAAAAATTTGACAAAAAGATGATATTTGAAGGTGATATGAGCCATTCAAGTTTAAAAAGTACAATTTTCCAAAAATTCTCAAAATTATGTTCTTTTCAACCAATCAATTGAAAAGTCTGCCATCTACTACTCAAAAACATAGTTATCAAAAGCCCCCTATTACAATTGTTTCATATCCTCAACTTAAATTGTAAAAAAATTGTGAAAAATGGTACTGCGCAACTTACATGACATTTTGCAAAAATCATTTAATTTGAGTGGGAAATATCACTTCTACAGCTTTCTGTAAATTAAATGACCCCCCAATACCACATACTGCAATCACATGAGCACATTAATTTTCACCTGTGACAATTTCCGCAAGGTCAAATTTGAGGTCAAAGATGAAAGGAAAATTGATCATTTTGGCAGATGATTTTTTTAACTAGGAAGGAATATTTCAATTTTCTTGATTTTAAGGGCAGATGTACACAAAATACTTCTGGTAATTTGTAGCAAATGACAAGTCTGTAGCTACATCCGTCTCTGAGCAGTAAGGGTCAAAAGGTAAAAAAAATGACAATATGGTCAGCAAAAAATTCATTTTCACATGATGCAGGTGTGACAGGTTCACACTGTAAGACGTTGTGGCCGCATAAATTAGCATACATTAGCCATATATGGAGTGCCCCTCTGGCCAGTTCAGGTGAGTGCTGGTTACAAGGGCAGGCCTACTGATTGGAACAGTAGTCTGCTGTCACGCTGTTGGGAGTCAGGACTGTCAGTCAGGACTGTCAGTTAGGACTGACAGTCAGGACTGACAGTCAGGACTGTCAGTCAGGACTGTCATTCAGAACTGTCAGTCAGGACTGTTCGTCAGGACTGTCAGTCAGGACTGTCAGTCAGGACTGTCAGTCAGGACTGTTCGTCAGGACTGTCAGTCAGGACTGTTCGTCAGGACTGTCAGTCAGGACTGTCAGTCAGGACTGTCAGTCAGGACTGTCAGTCAGGACTGTCAGTCAGGACTCTGAGGCAGGACTCTGAGTCAGGACTCTGAGTCACGCCTCAGAGTCACGCCTCAGTGTCACGCCTCAGAGTCACGACTCAGAGTCACGACTCAGAGTCACGACTCAGAGTCACGACTCAGAGTCACGACTCAGAGTCACGACTCAGAGTCACGACTCAGAGTCACGACCCACAGTAACGACTCAGAGTCACGACTCAGAGTCACGACTCAGAGTCACGACTCAGAGTCACGACTCAGAGTCACGACTCAGCGTCACGACTCAGAGTCACGACTCAGAGTCACGACTCAGAGTCACGACTCAGAGTCACGACTCAGAGTCACGACTCAGAGTCACGACTCAGAGTCACGACTCAGAGTCACGACTCAGAGTCACGACTCAGAGTCACGACTCAGAGTCACGACTCAGAGTCACGACTCAGAGTCACGACTCAGAGTCACGACTCAGAGTCACGACTCAGAGTCACGACTCAGAGTCACGACTCAGAGTCACGACTCAGAGTCACGACTCTTAGGCCGTGTCAGTAAGGACTGTCAGTCAGGACTCTGAGTCTGGACTCTGAGTCAGGACTCTGAGTCTGGACTCTGAGTCACGACTCTGAGTCACCACTCAGAGGCACGACTCAGAGGCACGACTCTGAGGCACGACTCTGAGTCAGGACTCTAAGTCAGGACTCTGAGTCAGGACTCTGAGTCAGGACTCTGAGGCCGTGTTGAGTCGAGACAGGAGTCTGAGGAAGGATTTAGCATCAGCAGTTGAAGTCACAAGTCTGAGCCAGGAGTCTGAGTCAGTCATCAGAGAAAAGAGTCTGCGTCAGGAGTGAGAGTCAGTAGTCTGAATCGGAGGTCTGATCAGGAAGCTGATCGGGATTCAAAGTTGGAGTCGGAGTCACAGTCGCAGTCATAGCAAGGAAACAGAGTCTGCATGCGTTTGTCAGTCCATCAGTTTCATCCATCTGTCCATTTGTCTGTCCATTTACAGGCAAAGTTCAGTTTAAAAGTAAAGGTAAATTCTTTGTAATTGTCCGTGATGACAATTACCGTCTTCTCTAGTTGTTCATGTTTTTGTTATCACGTAATTATTGCCAATGGAAACAAACAATCTTTCTCATTGCTTCTCTCTATCCAAAAAAAGGCTTTGCCACAATATTGGAAAAAATGATCAAAAACACTTTATATAATGTTACACATTGACAAATAATTGTAATATTAGTTCACACATTTCCATTTCTATTGTATAATGGTTTCTCATAAGAAAGAGTATTGTTGTCATCAGGAAGTGGAGGAAGGGGTACACGCGAATGGTCAGTGCCTCCTCCTCGGCTCAGTGTGTTGCTATTCCCATGACGTTGAGATCCCCATGTATTACTATTCTGCTCAAACAGCTTGTCATCTTGTAAGAGGAGATTAGATTTGTCTGCATGGTAGTCAGTTGGGATGTGAGCAAAGCTGGGATCTGTGTATTCGTATGTCATCACATAGTCACTCTTCTGGCATCTTGGAGAGAAAAATGAAGAATTACTTAGTTGCAAACATTTTATACACCCTTGGCAATAAATGGCGAAATAGATAAGATCAAGACTTACTTTTTGAAAATGGCTATTATGATGTACAGCAAGATCCCTCCAACCAAAACACCAAGAGTTGCTCCAATTCCTACTACAATTGCTGTACCTGAGCAGAAAACAATAAAAACTTTGGAGGCACTGTACTGCGAGAGATATTGGAAAGCCGAGTAACTCACAAGCCTTGTGAAGTGTCAGTCTTTGGTTAGACTTTTTTTTAGAAACTCTCAGGGTAACTGGAAGATTTTTTGATTAGCTCCAAAATTAAGACAAATAGCTCGCATCTCATCGTTCATCTTATCACCAAAGTTAGTCAGCATAGGAGCTGGTTAGTAGATTGATCAACAAGTTCATAACAAAATAGACAACTGAAAGATTCATTTGGTGTCACAGTAATGATTGTTAAGAAGTTATTGTTCCTGGACTGAAGAATGTGTGACTCGCATTTCAAAAGCAATGTTGATTTAGTTTTATGGCAACACCTTGTGTCTTGTCTGTCTTTGATAATTAACAATGGCAGTTTACTTACCGAAAGGGTGCTCATGATCAAACAATCCAAGAAATGACCAACCAGTGCCATCTGAAAAAAGCGATGATATTTGTGTTACTGATCTTCAATAAAAGTTATACAGCTTTTGTTTAAAGGTTGGAATTTTTCTTTTTTCCCTCTTATATTACAGCCTGTTAGAAAATGGTGTGGGATTGCAAGATATATTATTCGAAAAAAAAATGTTTTAGTCAAATTAGCAGACTGAGTGTTTACAGGTACGATTTAAAGTCTCAAATATGCCAAGAGGGTTAGTTAATAATTCTGAATATCTATTAAAGACAAAAATCACATTGCTGTTAAATTTAAGTGAAAAATGTGATTATAAGAGAACACTCTCTTCTGATAAATTCAAAAGTTTAGATAAATCGGCATTTCTCTCACCTTCAATGCATTGGCCTGTCTCACCAACCCATTTACCATCAGTACAAGTTAATTCCCATTTCTGATTGGTATTCTCACACTGGATGACCGCTTTGTTGTTTAATCTCTGTAATTCTGTATTTTCAGGTAGTTCTGGATTACCACAACCAATGCCTGTGCAAACAAAGACATAAATACATGTTATCACAGTACATTTATGATGTGGGGGATATTCACACAAAATACAAACTCTACTTTAACATACCTTGATATTGCAGAATAAAATGACCGGCTACTTCAAGAGTTTGCTTATTGGGTATCACAATTTCCACAGGACTTCCATTTGACACATAAATCTGTTTCTGTCTTGGGTCATTCAGACATTTGTGGATAGTTTTGATTTTTCCTTTTTCTTTGATTGACCCAATTTCATAACATGCTGACGATGGGCCGGGTTTAGTTGTAGGAGTCGGAGGGAAGCTCAACATTGTGATATTGATGATCCTTCCTTGTGGCAATTGTATTTTCCAGGGACACTGACTGTTTCCTGTTGTTTTACTTGATGCTGGAATGTAGCCACTGTCTTCTGTTACAAGAGAAAATCCTCTTCCCTGGCAATCAGCTGGTGACATAACTGCAATAAAAAAATTAAAGGTGAAAAGATGTTTTCCTTTATTTAAGAAGTTACTGATGGACAACAAATATCGGAAGACTATCAGTAAGGCTAATGCTATGATATGCATATATACCTTTGAGGCAATGATATTCTGGAAGTAGGTATGCTGCAAAATCTCTTGGACAGACTTTGGCTTTAAAATCAATCAAAACGTCATGCGTTGGCTTGACTTCACATGATTTCCTTCCAGAACAAAACCCATCCATGATAGACAACACATCAGCCTTGCAGCCAATGTGGCCATAGTTCTGCTGGATGCACTTCCCAATGGCCATCCGTCCATAGAATGCTGATTTCATGAGGATGACTTCATTGTCACTGCAGGACGGCTCAAACACACCTCCTTCACAATATTCTTCCCCACCTGAAGGAAACAAACTGTGTTACACAGGAAAAATGACATGAATCTACAGCTGTAGATACCTTAAATGCTGTTTACGGGAATTTAGGTTAACCTTTGAGCTCTGCTAAATAAACTGCACTTTAAAAGAAAAACTAACACTTACCTTGTATTTCTCCACTACAATAGAGAATGTTTGTCCCTATGAAAGTATGCAAAATGAAGGCAATGCAGCTGAACAGAGCCATTTCAAGAGTATGTTTTTGATGCTAACAAAGAACAGTATGACATGTGCATGCTACTAGCTGGCTCCAGAGAGGAGTGATGCTCATTATATATTCAAGCAGGCCAAAGCAGGCCAGGATGTGGCCATGGGCATGGATCAATAATGATGCTAGGAGCACAGAGGCCAGTCTAGGGAGTGACATCATCACTGCACTAGCATTAACTGCTGCTGCTGCTGTTGCTGGATTCACCATGATATGGAAACAAAGAGGGTGTACTATTGTGATCAGCTTGCATTCTGATTTGAATGGATAATGTTGCAATAGGACGATGACAAGATCTGCTGCATTGGACTACAAAGATTAAGTTCCACAAGGTAAACTATTAAGATGAAAATAATAGATGAGATATATTTGGAAAATAGCTGGACTGATGCTTGTGTCAATCTATCTTTTCTCAATGATGCACACAATAGTGCCTCTGCATTTCTCTGCTATTTCTAAGTAACATCAGTTATTGGAAGAGCAATTGGACTAATTATCATCAAGGAAGCGTGTATTTGTATTAGGAATGTTTGTTATTGACAAATATATTATTTTGTGTACTTTCTTCCAATACTGGCAATAGCATTCTCATGTAGGCTATGTTCTATCTCATTGCATTTCCTGCACATTTCATTTCACTATTTGCTTGTAAACCATCTAACTACTTTTCCCTGCCTTAAGAGAAAAGAAAACAAAACTGTTTTAATACAACTTTATTTGGAACACTCAATGCATATCCTGGTAAATATACTCCAATGAATGCTAAATACATATTTGCATACAAGACATTGTCCTCCTGATGACTCAGCTTGTGCACATATAGTTATGCAGAAAATGAAACAGAAAAAAAGATCAAGCAAGCATATTATTTTGGTAATAACCCGAGAATATCGTATGACTTTTGAAAATGTCACTTTCACTCACAACATTTTTCTACTTTCTAGCCATACAAATTATTGCAGCATCACTCAAGCTCAGACAGATTTAAAAGCAACCCAATTCTAGCAAATTTCATGAAGTTTTGAAGATAAATCACAAAAATTTTCACTAAAAAAAAGAAAAAAAAAAAGAAACAGAATAAAAAATATTTTTCTATGGATTTTTATTTTCTATAGCTTGACATGATGTATAGTATTTCGTATTTACAAATAAGAAATTAACAAACTGTCCTGTGCTGTACACTATTGAGAAGACAAAATGCAGTTGAAGAGGTTCTAAACTGCATGTCCATGTTTGCTTTGATGTAATCTATGGTAGCAGAATTGAATTCAATTGACCCAAAAAAACAACTTTGAAAAATAAAATGTAGACAATGCCATTTTTCCTCCAAATGGATGCTTTGAAACTGAAATATTAGGAAATAGTCATCAACCATACTGATATAAAAATTGTATTCACATCTGCTAAAGAATGTCATTTGAGACATGCATTGTACATCACCATGACTATTTAATAATTGACTAATTACATTTGTGTATCTGACATTCCACTGATATTATCGTTAATACAAGTTATACATTTCCATTTCGATTGTAGAGAGGTTTCTCATAAGACAGAGTGTTATTGTCATTAGGAAGAGGAGGAAGGGGTACACGCGAATGGTCAGTGCCTCCTCCTCGGCTCAGTGTGTTGCTATTCCCATGACGTTGAGATCCCCATGTATTACTATTCTGCTCAAACAGCTTGTCATCTTGTAAGAGGAGATTAGATTTGTCTGCATGGTAGTCAGTTGGGATGTGAGCAAAGCTGGGATCTGTGTATTCGTACGTCATCACATAGTCACTCTTCTGACATCTGAAACAATGAATAACCAATAATCCGATCATGACACTGCGACAAGCATACAGTGTATTGCTTTTAAATGAATGACTTGGTTAATTCACTTACCTTTTGAAGATTGCTATTATGATATACAGCAATATTCCACCAACTAAGACACCTAAAGTTGCACCAATTCCAACAACTATTGCGGTTCCTGGAAAATATATCAATTACAAAAATGTCATCAAATAACAACAATGAAATTAAATACAACATTACAGGAGTATGCCACACAGAAGAGGCAAGGACTTTAAATTCTTTATCTGTTTCGTAATTTGTACGGATTAATTGTTACAGCTATGCTTACTAATTGTATTACAACCATTGATAGGTATACTTTGTATAAGTGATGTACTATATATCAGACTTAATCACTGCAATGAAAAGCATCTGAAGCAGCCATGGCATCTAAACATAGGAAGTATGTTATACCTGTGACCCACATTGATGCCATTATATGTAAGAACTTACCATAAGGATGCTCATGGTCAAATAGTCCAAGGAATGTCCAGCCTGAGAAATCTAGTTCAATAAAAAAAGATTTGATTACATCAACTGATTTAAGACTGGATACCACTCTTATTTAATAGCAACAAAGTCAGACGTCCTGCGCCTACCCTCGGAGCACTCCCCAAAGTCTCCAATCCACCGTCCGCCTTTGCATTCTAATTCCCATTTCTGAGCTGTCTTCTTGCATTCTATGATCGCCTTATCTTTGATTCTTTGCAGGTTTGTGTTTGGTGGCTGACTTGGGTCCCCACAACCGACTCCTGTGAATGAATGACACTTATGAGATATTTCAATATTAAATGGTCTCCGCCTGTATCATGTGGTACACCATGCTAAAACTTCATAATGTAATTGGATATCATAGCATGTTTCGAATATTCTTTGAAGTCAACCGAAGTATTGAAATGAATTGGATGGCATAAAAACCATCTTTCTAAAGACAATAATTATTTCAGGTGGACCACTATATTCAAGTAAATATCAATTACCATACATTTTATAACAGAGGTGCCATCAAGAGACGTGTGATTTTTTTTCTCTTTCTTATGTAAGTTATATTTTACACAACAGAGACAGCCCAACCAGCACCTGCAACCCAAAGAGGAAACTTCTCCATACTGGCAGAAAGAAGTAAATATAATATGGTCATAGAATAAAGCGAGTACCTTGGTAATGAATCAGGAAGTATCCTGCCACATCCAAAGTCTCTTTGTTTGGGATGATGACATCAACTGGACCACCAGCTGAGACGTACAATATCTTCTCTCTTGCATCATTGAGGCATTTGTGGATCGTCTTCGTCTTCCCTTTCTCTTTGATTGATCCAATTTCATAACAGGCTGAGGAAGCACCGTCTGTCTTTGGTGGTGGAAAGTTTATCATGGTGAAGTTGACTCTCCTGCCCGATGATAGAGTGATCCTAAAAGGACATCTTTCAGTTCCGACATTCCCTTTACTTGACACCGAAATATATCCACTGTCTTCTTTCAGTGTGATGGATCCATGACTTTGGCAATTTTCTTCAGGACTGCTTATCACTGAAAATAAGATTGATATATCACTGCCTGATATACTCAATTTATTGGAAGTGTTCTTGAACACCCAGAGAAGAAAATATATCACTGTTGATATTATATAAAGTTTGAATATATATGATTGCGTTGATTTTGAACAGAGTGACAAAGGACTTAACAAGTAAATTTACCATTAAACTGAGGAAAAGCCAGAGAAACATTATGATTAATGAGGTATTAAAATCAACCAACCTTTTAAGCAAGTGTATTCTGCAGATAGATATGCATTGACATCACTTGGACAAGCTTTTGATCCAGCATCAAGCAGAACATCATGGTTTGCTTTGACTGAGCACGTTGCTCTTCCAGAACAGAAACCATCCATTATATTTTGAACATTCGTTTTGCATCCGATGTAACCAAAATCTTGTCTGATACATTTGCCAATAGCCATTCTGCCATAGTGGGCTGATTTCATCAAAATCACTTCACCATCAGGACAGGTGGGATTAAAAACATCTCTTTCACAGTATTCTGTAGCTCCTGAAATGAACGAAAATTCAAATATTGGTTGTATGATAATTTTTAATTAACCATCGAAATATTAGGATTGAAATGAAAATGCATATGTTTTTACATATTGTCTTATCACAACAAACTGTTATCAAGATCCGTAACACAGTCACACAAGCTGTCACATTCCTCTATAATTATGAATCAAATTTTGGAAAAACTTCTATACAGATAACAATTCTCTTTAAGTGAAGAGCTAATATTGTTGAATGAGACGAGTGGCTGTTATCACTGTTTGCAATAGTACATTTGTACTACGACGAGATCTTAATCAGGACTTCTAATTCAATGGGCCGTAAGTTTATTCACCAGAAATGTTTGGATAATAAAACCTGTATACATTTACGAGGTTCTAAAGATATTATATCCTACAAAATTAGATTCAGAAATACGACTCACCCTGCATTTCATCACTGTGGCAGACTGCTGTAATAATTCCAAGGAAGATGCATGTGATATTTCTGATGTAAATTAGCACTGCGTATTCCATCTTCCACTTGTTTATTCACATCCAAAGGTTGAGATTTAGTCCAGGGGGACAAATGCTTATTAACTGTTTATGATACAGTGTGGCCAGTGCTTCATATTACTGCAAAATGTTTCACCATTAGAGACAAAGACTGACCCTACAGCATGCTACTGGCTCAGGGAGAGGAGTGATGCTCATTATATATTCAAGCAGGCCAAAGCAGGCCAGGATGTGGCCATGGGCATGGATCAATAATGGAGCTGGGAGCACTGGGACCAGCCTAGGGAGTGACATCTTCACGGCATCAGCAGCAGCAGCAGCAACACAAGCTTGGGATGAAGAACAAAGGCTGCATGGATGCTGTTACAGATTGGAACCGTTTCTTTCTAAATATTGTGTAGTAGTAAGGATATTCATGTTGGATTGCAGTACTGAAATTTGTTGATTCAGCTTTTAAACTTAAGGCAAATACAGACCATAACAGGCACTGTAATATTTTGGTCATAGATCTATCTAATCTGCTTCACCCAATGTTTTTATTGTTATATTGAGATGAACATTGGCAGCAACTAGGGTTATTATCAAAACTTGAAACTTAGCATGCAGTTTACACATTTTAGCTGTTGTCTCAACCCTTGTTCAGCAAATTGTATTTAGACATAAATTCATTCGGAGGCACAACCATTATTGTGACATTTACAGGACCAAATACACCTTGTGCTAATAGACGATTCTAAATTTCTTAATTTAAGCCACAGCTGCAGTTCTTTTTGTCAAACAGCAATGTTTTATTAGAACTAATATATGTAAGCCTTCACATTCTGCTGATATTGTCAAAATTTGCAGTGTCGGCACACAAGCAACCCAATATGGCCTGTTACATTTGTGAATGTCACTACATGTATTTTTTATATTTAACTATTTATTCATTGTAATTCGTATCTTATATGACTTTCTCAGGTCAGTAGATAATGTGACTCATTTCTTCTTTTGTATTAATTCATTGATTGTGATACATTGTACTGAGAGTGCCTCCCTTGTGTGCCAAAGAATACATTGGAGGTGGCCCCCCCCCCCGAGTCATGGTCATGGTCTGTTGGACAGGTATGTCCCAATTAGAGAATGACAATTTCAAATGAAAAAGGGTCAGATTGCAACTGACAACTGAAGCAGCATAATGCAAAAACAGGTCTCATACTTCTTGTAAGTTATCATTCATTTTATTGTTTTATAATATACACATTTATTATTATCAATTCATAAATGAGTAGTTATTTGGTTAATTCAGTTATTATCAACTTATTCTTTACATGTGACTCTTACATATTATTTAGTAATCAAATGATGATCTTATTGCTTTTATGATTTATTGATCTGGTATAATTGTGAACTTATTGTAGCGTGAATGTAGACTTATGGTAATTTATTTCTTTTATGTTTTAGATTTACCTCACACACCTGATCAATCAAACTTGCGCAAAATTGTGACAACTTATCCATTCGAGCGTTAAATAAAAGCTGAGACCTAACAAGCCCAATCATCTTTGATGATATACAACATGGCCCATTCAAGTTTCTGCAGCTGGGTCATTCTCAAATTTCGGAACAATTTTTAAGTCTCTCCAGCACCATGATTTCAATGCGTTTAAAATATCTGAAGTGTCTCTCTACATCTGTTATGCATATTTAAATTTAGAACCACTGTATTTTTTTTTTTTACAAAAGTTCAATTATAGAATTTCTTTGGTGCATTATGTCCTGTCACTCACCCATGCCCAATCAATGTTATTTTTGTGTCACAGAAACAGATTGTCGATTTCACTGCTAATATACCAATATTTTTAAAGTTTCTTTGCTTGAATCATGAGAATATAGACTTGAATTGATATCTGGTTCATTGTTTAAGTATCATTTTATTGCTTTAATTGATGTAACAGACACGTTACTATTTTCTGTGTTCGCTTCTGTCCATTCCGTTACTTGCCATAGCCCATTTCACTTTTTTTTTTTGTGAGCCATTTCCACTAAATGTTATAAGACGCACATTTAGGTACATACCACAGCACCACTTCAAGATTTCATAAAACAGGAATCCCAAAAATTAAAATATAATTTTCATAGGAATTGTTTTTTTGTATCACTAAATGTCCATGCTGTTTGGCTCATATCCAAGCTTACCAATGATATTTTTACGAAGTGATTTTATGAATACATTGCTAAGGGTGTCCCTTCAATCATAACATTGTACCTCCAAATAGATAGAAAAAAGTACTTAGAGAGAAGCAAAAAATCGTTCCAATTCTTTAACGTCCACTCGGTTACCACATCACAAGCACAAAATTGATATTTGAACCAGAAACTCTATTGATACAAGATTAAGTACTTCTGAAAATAATCCTTACATGATACATCAATGAAATATTTCTTTTCTTTTTGCACTTGCTCTTACAGTAGGTTTCATTTTTGCAATGCGCTGTGAACCAAAATTTGAGAAGTTTTCATATATACCAATTCGGACAGAAATGACATTTCTGAGTTAGGTGCAAGTCATTTTTTGGAGAAATATATTTTGTTCACGTCCCGATGCACCCGCACGACCTGACGAGAATCTCGACTTCGCAGAATTTTGAGAGGTGAAGTGCAACACATATCAATAATACAGAAACTGGAGCTAAAATATGACATCCAGACAGGATAGATAAAAAAATGCATGTAGACAGACAAGGTTTATTATGAAGAACCTTCTGAACAATTACACTTTTACAATACAGCATAGTTTATACATTATGTACAGCACAAATACTTAAAAATTTTCAGAACAATTATACATTTCCATTTCTATTGTAAAGTGGTTTCTCGTAAGAAAGAGTGTTATTGTCATTAGGAAGAGGAGGAAGGGGTACACGCGAATGGTCAGTGCCTCCTCCTCGGCTCAGTGTGTTGCTATTCCCATGACGTTGAGATCCCCATGTATTACTATTCTGCTCAAACAGCTTGTCATCTTGTAAGAGGAGATTAGATTTGTCTGCATGGTAGTCAGTTGGGATGTGAGCAAAGCTGGGATCTGTGTATTCGTACGTCATCACATAGTCACTCTTCTGACACCTGAAACAAGGAAAATATTTCTTAAAAATCCCTTTTTGAAGGATTAATTAGATGAGCAAGAACAGTCTATTTTTTTCCTGGCTCACATGTTGCTCTTCTATGTATCATGGAACCTACCTCTTGAAAATTGCAATAATGATGTACAGCAGGATTCCTCCAATTAGAACTCCTAACGTTGCTCCAATTCCAACTACAATTGCTGTTCCTGAAAAAAGAAGTTAACAACTTTTAAATGTTTTTACACACAATTTCAATTTATTATTACACAAATATTCAATAAAAGTGCTGCTCCGAAAGAACTTAAGCTAGAAACATTTAATATCTTATAATAAATGTTGTTATAATATAAGAGGCCCCAGTTCAGTCAGCTGAAGGCGTTTGTATGATGCACACGAAAACTCCAACAGCCCCACCTCTAAACTCCAAAAACATAAATTTTACTCATATTAATCTACAACGTACCAAACGGATGTTCATGATCAAACAAGCCTAGGAAGGACCATCCTTCTTTTTCTGAAAATACAAAAAGTTCAGTGAATGAGGGATAATTCAAGTAATAGGACAAGTACAATCTTACAAGCAACGAATGATCAAAGTTGTTTTCTTACCTTCAGCACATTCACCAACTTCTCCAATCCATTTCCCTTCTTGGCATTTTAGTACCCACTTCTGGTTGCCTGCTTTGCAGGATATCTCAACGCCGTTTTTCTGTCTCTTGACTTTTGCATTTGATGGAATATTAGGATTACCACATCCACTAGCTACAATAAATATTGAAAAGATTTAGTTAGTCTCAAGTCATATAATCAATGTATATACATATACACGTGTATGCATCCTGCTGCAAGGTACAATATGATAAAGGTTTTTTTGTGGAGAATTGAAAAATCTGTAGATAATTAAATGAGAAAAAATACCTTGATAATGCAACAGAAATCGCCCAGCCACATCTAAAGTCTCCTTGTTTGGTATATAAATATCCAACGGACCACCATTTGATAGGTATACATGCTTGTTTCTGGCATCATTGAGACATTTGTGGATCGTCTTAGCTTTGCCTTTTTCTTCTATTGACCCAATTTCATAACAAGCTGATGTGGGTTTCTGGTTCTCCACAGTCGGCGTTGGAGGAAAGTTCATCATCGTGATATTTATCTGCCTCCCTTGAGCCATCTTTATCCTGATTGGACAGTTTCTACTGCCCATTATTTTGTCATCTGGAGAAACAGCTATGTTCCCTTCATTTTCAGATATGTCGATTCGTCTGGCTGACTGACATCTACTTCTTTCTAGATTTATAACTGAAAGGAAAGAAAGAATAAATTAAGCTAAGTTATGCAATCAAAGTTATGTTATGTTTTTTAAATATCTGTAATATATCTTAGAGCTGTTTGAGGATTAGCGGTCCAAACAAATTCAAAATTAACTTTCAACTAGGTTGTGTGATGTCACTGGCTTAAAACTGTTTTGTTTTTGTCAGTTATGGTTAATCTGCTGATTCAGTGCTTATCATATCTGGCAGCATAGGTGACAACAAACTAATTAAATGACTTAAAGTACTTTATAAAATAAAAAGATTAGGAGACCAACAGAAAACTGTCGATGATGTGGCAAAGGCAGTTTGCAAATTGAAAAAAAAAAAAATTAATTGTTTTGAGTGGACCGCCAATTTGCAAAGAGCAATATGTGTTCTTTCTTCAATACACCTACCTTTCAGGCATGAATAATCAGGCACCAGATAAGCAGTGACATCGCGAGGACATACATCCGATTTGGCCTTCACTAAAACATCATGGTTCGGCTTAACTGAGCACCTTTGTCTTCCAGAGCAAAATCCATCCATAATTGACAGCACGTCAGCCTTGCAACCAATGTAGCCAAAGTCTTGTGTGATGCATTTTCCCAGTGCCATCCTCCCATACAGAGCAGATTTCATCAAAATGACCTCCCCATCAGCACAGGAAGGTTGAAATGTGTCCAGATCGCAATATTCTATGTTGTACAAAAAGAATAAAAGGGAATTCTATTACAAATGGAGCAATGTATATTGGCAACCCAAATGAAAACAAAGGGTTAATTTGTTTTAAAATTACAGAAATTATCAACAAGCAAGCAACAGAAACCACATGGAAATGTAAACAACAACCAGAATGAACATACCTGAGAGACCCTGGCTTTTCACGTGCACCAGAGCAGAACACAGTGCAGACCATAATAATGTGAGAGAAGGTAGATCCATTCTGTGTGATACTGAGGAATTTTTTGGTATACTGTTTGTGATTTGTTACCTCTCTAACCCAGTTATATTACTAAGAGGTAGAGTTAATAGACCAAATGATATTACATCCTAAGAGTGCTGTTCTAGCACAGATAATGCTCACTATGAAGATCAGCACAGGATGTTGCTATCACTGCATTCAACCTTTTGTCTGAGTGAGGCTATGGCTTCCCCAAGCTCATTATATATTCAAGCAGGCCAAAGCAGGCCAGGATGTGGCCATGGGCATGGATCAATAATGATGCTAGGAGCACTGGGGCCAGTCTAGGGAGTGACATCATCACTGCATGAGCAGCAGCAGCAGAGGCAGCAGCAGCAACAATAACATTGGACGAGTGGGGTCGGGACAAAGGACATGCAGGTACACAATTCATAATATAAGCAAATAGATGGATAGATTTATGCCAACCAGTATTAGTAACAATTAAGCTTCTTACATGATGCAACTGGATAATGAACAAGACCTACTATGGATTTGTCGATTGTAACCAGCAGTATTAAGTCACAAATAAATGATGACTTGTTTTAGACAAACTGAGTGTGATGCTACAGGCCTACACATTGGAGGTTTGTTTTCTTGGCCAACAATAAACAGCATATATGCATGAAATGTTATGTCCATAGTCATTGTTACTAAATTTTAATTGGATGTGAAACATATGCAGATGATGTGAAATAACAATTATGTGTAAACTCTCTTTGTCATTTGATGAAGAAAATAAAAAGTAATCATCAAAATCATTTAAGATAAAGGATTAAGCTCCCATATTCCGTTCTAATTCCTGTAATACATATTTTTTGTGTTCTCAAGGATTCATTGCAACAAGATAAAAATTTGTGTGTTACAATGTACATGTAAAATAGAATATTGGAAACACAGTAAGATGAGTATGCAAAATATTTTAAAGGTATTCAGATATGACATAATTATTCGTAATTCTAATTTTGGTACGGATGTCTGCGCATCGTTAAAGAAAACTTAAATCTTTGAATAAAATTAAATAATGAGTGAAAAAGCTTAGACTTACAAGCCTGCACTTTGTGTAGGCCTTTGACAATCTTCATTCCTTGGACTGTTCATTCATTCATTTATTCATTATATTTTATTTGAGGCTTTCAATGCCATGAATTTTTAGTTGCATTTTGATTTTGTTAATCTCAAAGAAAACGCATTTAACGCGACTTATCAGATCTTCCCTAGGAAGCATACATGAATGACCATTTTTACATAATTTAGACTTCAAATTTGATGATAGAATGAGTTAAAATTCTGTAACTAACAAATAAAAGAATTGTTTATATATTTGTGACATGCCATACTGAGGTGGCGTAAGGTGCATACCTATGAGATCAGAAGCTCAATTTAAACCAAACAAAACATCAACAATTCTTGGCCCCATTCATCAACTCAAATTAATCTGCAACTGGGCTAGCTGGCTGGCTCTCAATGAGATGGACTGCTGCTTGTGACAATGTCTCTACTGCCATTGTGTCTAATAGCAAAAAGTTCTTTTCAAAAGCCTTTGGATATTCCAAATAGCACTATGAGGATATTTGAAAAGATCAAATATCCCCCAAGATCCTATTTGGATATTTCATCAGACCCTTTTTCATCAGATGATATTCCATCAGATGCTTTGCCTTACCATCTGAAGCTTTGGCTGACCGTATGGTACTTTGGCTGCTGCCAATTATTCTCTGGGTCCTATTGTGACGTTACCATGCTATGCAGTAGAGTTGCTGAACATTCTTTTTCAGGAAAAACGTGTGATGTTTGCAGCCCTGACACTCGCTTATGGCTAGCAGGAAAATTATGAAACTTTGGGGATATGTCAGTCAATACCTGAATTTTATCACCTGATTTTCAGAATTTATCTACGATTTTTTTAGCAGTCAATAAGGCCATTTTTTTAAACATAAAAGATCGCGATTTTCATGTGTGTCATGCTGCTAACTTTTTTGCAAAACATACAATGTTCAAAAACCTGACACTCAAATACCATGAGTGGTAAAATTATGAAAGTTGGAAAATATTTCAGTAAATACCTGAATTTTATCACCTGCTTTTCAGAATTTATCTACGATTTTTTTGAGCAGTCAATAAGGCCGTTTCTGAAAACATAACAGATCGCGATTTTCATGTGCGTCATGCTGGTACCTTTTTTGCAAAACATACAATGTTCAGAGACCTGAAACTTAAATACTATGGAAAGGAAAATTATGAAAGTTGGGAAATATTTCTGTCAGCACCTGAATTTCATGACCTGCTTTTCAGAATTTATCCACGATTTTTTTAACAGTCAATAAGGCCATTTTTTTTAACATAAAAGATCACGATTTTCATGTGCGTCATGCTGCTAACTTTTTTGCGAAACATACAATGTTCAGAGACCTGAGACTCGAATACTATGAATAGGAAAATTATAAAAGTTGGGAAATATTTCAGTCAATATCTGAAATTTGTCATCTGGTTTTCAGAAATTTTCTACAATTCATTTTGTGGCCAAAAACGTCTAATGTCGTTTGTATAAACACAAAAGATCGCAAATTTCAGATCCGAAACAGCTTATTTCTCGGTTGCAAAACCTGCCATGTTTAGAGCCATGGAACTCACAGACCATCAATAGGAAAATCATGGAAGCACGGGAATACTTGAGTCAATACTTGAATTTTGTCACCTGGCTTTCAGAATTTGTTTAAGAATTTTATAGCAGCCGAAAACTTCATTTGTTTAAACACAAAACATCTAGAATTTCAGATCCGAAAAAGCTTATTTCTCTGTTGCAAAACATAGGCCTACCATGTTCAGTGCCGTGAAACTCACAGACTATCAATAGGAAAATCATGAAAGCCAGGGAATACTTAGGAAATAATTTTTTGATGAATCTGGACATATATTATCAATATAGATCTACTCCAAGGAGAGGGGCCTGTGACTTCTGTACTAGATTGTATCTACGAGTGGGTTAACTCTAGCCTGTGTTAGTGAATTTCTGTGTTAGTTAACCGGATTTACAAAATTGGCTTGTGTTGTATCAACAAATAACTGGTTAAGGTCTTTTGTTGTTATGAGGGACAATTAACCCAATTTTTACGTTGATTCCCAGGGGTTTCCCAAAAATATTCGCATCATTTGACATGGGAAATAAAAGACAGAAAAAAACTATTTCCATGACAGTAAAAATGTCCTCACTCCTTCAATTTTGCAGTTAAAGCCTTGAAATTGATAGAGCACCTTCCTGGTTACTTCTTGCGTCTTCGCTGAACACGGCAGTAATTTCGGGTAAACCGTTTGTATAATACGGCACTCTGACCGTGGAAAAACTAATTTTTCACATGTCTAAATTTAGAGGGCTGGCGAATAAAACTTGTTCAATGTATCTTCACGCCCTTAATTTTGCAGCGTAGATGCAAACATCACTTGGCTACATTGTGTAGCAGTTCCATGACGATTGCATTAAAATGCAATTTTTAAGAAATTATTTTCTGCACCAAGAATATTTCGGTTTGTGACTTTTTGGCATTCATGAACTGGCCAGCCTGTGACGTCATCAAGTGACATCATCAAGTGACTTCATGGCCTCACGTCACTTCGTTTGCAATGACTGTTTTGTTTGCAAGCGTTTTCAGTGCATTTGTTTGCTTGCTGGTCAATATTATTGGATTAAGAACCCCTTCAAAAAAAAATTTTCACATCATTTGGGAAATAATTTTTTAATGAATCTGGACAGAAATTATTAATATCTGCTTCACTGAACTAGAACTCAACCCATCCCTGGCAGTTCAGATTGACAATGACTTGACTTCCTTTGAGAAAAGATCAGGAATTTCATGCGACAGGCTAATTTAAGTAAATTTGGCTAAATAGATGTCATTTCACCGCCTGTCACCAGGTGTCTCTCCTGTGCCTGCGCACTTCGGGAGTGCTGCCCCCTTGTGTAGTTAGAAGAGATGGCAGTGCTTGACAGCCATATCTTCTACAAATAGTGTCAAAATAGTTTCTAACCATGAGGCACTATTTGGTCACTATTTGATGTAGAAGAGATGGCTGTCAAATATATCATGACAAAGTTTCTAACATAGCACATTAGAACTTATGGAAAAGTTCAGTAGAAAATGTGGCTTGGTTGCACTTTTTGGATATTTTGTAGGGATATTGGCAAAGCATGGTGAGGGGAGTAGATATTATGACAAAGACCTATTTTAGTGTCTGGCATGCAAAAGGCAGCCCGATTTGCAAATCGGGCATGTAGACCTATCGGCTGTAACAACTGCCACTCACCAGAACTAAAAATTTACTGCATTCGGAATGGTGACTCTTTTCAAAGATACTGGTACATATTCTATATACCATTTGTCACCTCTCTCAGCCAGTCACAAGCCAGCATTTCACTGCAATAAATCCCATATCCTTTGTTGTCCACTTATTCTGAAATGCTTAAATGTTTGAGTCCTAGTCTCACAGCATAAGTCGATTGTTTATGGGATTGGGAATATGTGTTTGTCCCAGCTTTGACCCTCACTGGATAAATCACACATTCCCTCTCCCCATGTGAAAACCCTATACTTAATATTGAATTTAATTGAATTGAATTATTTATGTAGCGCAACTTTTTACTCTAATGAATATTTAAGTGCGCTTAACAATTGGTAGATCATATACATCAGGTACAGTGACAATCTTGAATCCAGGACCATTTATTAGATTCTTCATCAGCATCAGGTTGCAGCTTCTTCCGTTTTTGTTCCGTTTTCAAAAATCCAGGAATCCAGTTCATTCCAGGCGAAGTCTGGTTGGGGAGTATGCTACATACACCAGACATAATGGTGCACCTCTGCCTACACAATGGCCACCCTCCTTGGCCACAGCCACCTCAAACAAAGTTAAAGGACGGGGATTTGAACCCATGTCCTCTCGAGCCAGTGGATTCAAAATCAACTGCTGTAACCATTAGGCCACGGAAGAACAATAAAATAACAAACTTGCATATTCATTAAATAAACAAAACAAAAAGCTACGACCCCTTAACTGCTGTGAGTTGATGCTTTTTATCAATAGACAAATTCAACTAGTATAAAATTCTTCTTCTTTAAAAGCTAATTTTTATTTTCTGCACATCAATATATGTTTTATGTTATTTTGATTCACAGAGGCTTGAACATGAAGAACAGCATTGAAATTTTCTCACAAAAAGAAATATTGATAAACTGTGTTGTCAAACGAGATGCATTCCAATTAAAGATGGCCGCCATTATATTTGCATCAATTTTTCTTCAGTTCTCTTTTTTCACTACCATTGTTGCTTTTATTTTTGCGAGAGAAACAGAAACATTTTGCATCCCCGCAAAGTTTTGGTATATGAAATAAAACTACACTTTTACAAATCTGGTAATCATTTCTATTTATTCACATTAATGATTAACATCATTGAAAAAAATCAAATCAATAGCAGATATGAGTTTGTAAGCCAAGATTTTCTTACTACTGCAAAGATATCTATTAAATTATTGTATAATGGCATCAATATATATATATATATATATACTATATAGCTATTTTTATTCAGATAGAAAATGAAGTGATCCTCAGATCAAATGTGAGTTTTCTGACAGACGAGACATCATTTATGATGCATACGCACATACAGTACAAATGGCTTTTCATTTAAAATCTAGCCTTAACTATCTATCCATGACCACACAAAGCTAAACCTAGCTATTCATATCCCTATCTATCCATAGCTGGCCACAACTGGAATTATTTAAAGAAGAGAGAATACAATATTGCTACGGATAAGGCAGGCACTGAATAGCTTGAACAGCTAAGATGAGCCACTTTCATAAAATTGTATCGTATATCCAATATCACTGGCTGTAATGATAATACAAAAACATAAAATTAGACCAGTTACACATTTCCATTCCTATTGTATAATGGTTTCTCATAAGAAAGAGTGTTGTTGTCATTAGGAAGAGGAGGAAGGGGTACACGCGAATGGTCAGTGCCTCCTCCTCGGCTCAGTGTGTTGCTATTCCCATGACGTTGAGATCCCCATGTATTACTATTCTGCTCAAACAGCTTGTCATCTTGTAAGAGGAGATTAGATTTGTCTGCATGGTAGTCAGTTGGGATGTGAGCAAAGCTGGGATCTGTGTATTCGTACGTCATCACATAGTCACTCTTCTGACACCTGAAAATGAATATATCAGGTTTTTATGGCAACCTTCTAGATTACTGTCATTAATAAAACTGTTTATTAATATGAGTGAGAGCAACTGTATTGATTTTTGCCTTATTTGGTGTATTTTTCTCTGACTTGCCTGATAGTTGAATGATTCTATTTAGATATAAGTAATTTCTTAATGAGCAAGGATATAATATTTCAAATGTAATTGATTCCTGTAAAGTTACCTTTTAAAAATAGCGATGATAATGTACAGCAGAATTCCTCCAACAAGAACTCCTAATGTTGCTCCAATTCCAACTACTATGGCCGTTCCTGAAAATATAGATTTCAGATTGTTTCAGATATTATTGAAGCATGTGTCAATGGCATCCAGTCTGCAATGGGACGTAAAGTGTGAACACAGTTAAAAAGGCAGCAAAACTTATAATTATTCATTTCTGCCCACATGGATTAAACCAGTTTGTTTATATTAGGCTATCAAGCCTTCAGAAATGATTTTAAAAGAATGTGCTCCAGAATAAAAATACCACCCCATCAGGAGTCATAATGAAACAGAAATATGAAACACACAGAAGATGGATAGGAATTAATTTTAATTTTCCTTACCAAATGGATGTTCATGATCAAAAAGTCCCAGGAATGACCAGCCCTTTGTGTCTGCAACAACAATGCAACAGAACAGTTGATTAATATGAGATAATGAACACCATTTCAAAAAAAAAAAAAAGAGAATCAATGCAAATGGAATCATGCATGGTTTATGTTGTTTTTTTTTACCTTCGGAACATTCTCCAACTTCTGCTTCCCATTTCCCATTCATACATCTCATCTCCCATTTCTGACTGCTCGTCTTGCATGTTACGATTGCATCATTCTTATTCCTTTGCAGTTTGGCATTTGGTGGAATTTCTGGATCACTGCAGCCACTTGCTGAAAATATATAAAATATGACCTCAGGTACAATAGATACTACAAAGTAAATGCAGAGTAAAGTTATATGTTTCTAAGATATTACCTTGGTATTGAAGAAGAAACAGCCCAGCTACATCCAATGTTTCTTTGTTAGGAATGGCAATTTCTACTAAACCTCCATTAGATAAATAAATCTGTTTGTGTCTTGGATCATTGAGGCATTTGTGAATTGTCTTTGTTTTTCCTTTTTCTTTGATTGATCCAACTTCATAACAAGCTGATGAAGGTGAAGAATTTTCGATATTTGGAATTGGTGGGAAATTCAACATAGTGATGTTCACTTTTCTGCCAGGAGCAAGCTTGATTCTCCAGGGACAACTGCTGCTTCCAATGACTCCATCCTCTGGGGAAGAAGAAATGTATCCGCTGTTGTCCGATATACTTATATGACCACTGGATTGGCAAGCAGCATGACTTGACTTTGTCACTGAAATAAATGATATAAGAAAATGACAATCAATTACTGTAATTTCCTTTACAAAAAATATTTTTATCGTCATCCGAACATTTCAACAAAACAAGTCACCCCTTTAATAAAATTTAATATCTCAAAGATTCCTTTTTATGACAGTTGACGGAATTATAGGTCTGCTTATCGTGCTTTTGCAAATATCTGTGGCGTTTCCAATTGATATGACTAGACAACCCCAGTCAGTTTTTGCCAAACATGCAGTGCCGATGTGACCAATTTCACCATGCGCAGGAGAGTCACCCACGGGACATAATATTATACTTCTTCTAGGGACTGGAGAAAATCAGTTTTAATCCTATTTAGTGGACAACTTAGGACTTGTTTTGTGACCTTTTTACTGTTTGGGATCCTTGGGTGACATTAGAAATCATAGTGGAGATTGAGCACCTAAGGTCTTTTTGCAAAAAGAAAATATTTGGTCAAGCCTAAAAGCTTAACATTTTTTAAGAGAGCTAGGAGTATGGCAAGGTACATGCACTCAGGGTCAGCTAGCTTAGACAAAATGAGGCAATCAAGCTACACATGTATAGCCACGATGTCAATGTGCAGGCCTAAAAACTGGTCAACGTTCATAAAAACGGAGAAGCGATCTTTAAGATAATCAAGTTTTTGTAAGGCGTACTTTTTTTGTTGAACTGTTTTAAAATTGCTCTCATCATCACATAGGTACATAAGTTATTTTGCAGTTAATCAAAAGAAATTAAATAAGGTCGTATCAATATAATTCCTATCTTATAAAAGAGATGTGACAGAAATTTACCTTTTATACAATTGTACTGTGGAGATAGGTAGGCTGCCATATCGCTGGGACAAACTGTGGATTTAGCTTTCATTAAGACATCATGATTAGGTTTCACAATGCAACGTTGTCTGCCAGAACAAAAGCCATCCATGATAGAAAGAACATCAGCCTTGCAACCAATGTGACCATAATCTTGTCTGATGCATCTTCCAAGAGCCATTCTTCCATAAAATGCAGATTTCATGACAATAACTTCATTTTCATCACAACTTGGTCGGAATACATCCAATTCACAGTACTCCTTCCTCTCTGAAATGACATAGTGATGACAATTAGTACATGAGGTTCATTCCAACAATCTGTCAAGTACAGGATTACCATAAGGCAGCTCTGTAATGTAGAACTGTGCAACATTACTAGCGAAATACAAAATGTGCAGAGTAACCCAAACATGCTAAGCAAAACAACCTCACCTTCTGAACTCTGGCTGTTCACTGCCACATGCCAAGCCATTATCATTTGTAGCAATGCATGTAATCTCCATGTACATTCCATGACTGTTTATTGCAAATATAGTCCAATTGTTATAATATTGCTCTAAAGAGGTCCTCCTCAAGCTTGTGCCAGATTTAGTTCATGACAGTGACATTATGATGCTAGTGCTGCATGTCTTTGTCTGAGTGAGGCCATGGCTTCCCCAAGCTCATTATATATTCAAGCAGGCCAAAGCAGGCCAGGATCTAGCCATGGGCATGGATCAATAATGGTGCAGAGAGGAGCATGTGGCCTGCTGGGAATGACATCAACACTGCATGAGCAGCAGCAGCAAGTGCTTGTGAATGCACCAAACAAAGGATTTCTTTAGTGGATGTGCTCAAGTTGGAAGCCATGGATTTATTTTCTGTGATGGCTATGAGAAGATTGTAACTTGTATGCAGCAACAGCCAAAAATTCATTTTAGAGGATTCATGGAGTTATTTTTGGTGATTACATATTTCCAACCAATGCAGGGTTGATAATTCATGACAACTAGCAATTTGATTATTCTGTTACAAAGGAAGCTTCTTGAGGGTAAATACATGAAGAATGCATTTTTTAAATACCTCCTGCTTTCATTGCAAATTTCATTGATTAACATTTGATAATGTTTCTTTTTTTGCAAGGTTTGTTGACCATTCTGCTAAAGACGATGAAATATCTAACAATTTGGATGTGTGTGCATATCAAACTTTAGAGTTGATTGCGGATTAGCGGCCCAAACAGTTTTAAAATCAACTTTCAACTTGGTCGTGTGATGTCACTGGCTTAAAATGTTTTGTTTGTGGTTAATCAGTCAGTGCTTTTGATAACTTAGTTACTAGCACCATAGGTAACAATAAACAAACTAATTAAATGACTTAAGGTACTTCATCAAATAAGAAGATTAGGAGACCAACAGAAAACTGTCAATGATGTGGCAAAGCCAATTTGCAAATTGAAAATAAGAAAATTAATTTTTCCAGTGGACGGCCAATCTGCAAAGAGCTCTAATGGAAAATCACAAATTTTAATATATTTACTGGGGAATATAAGTCTTAGAAATTACAGTATGTCACTTTAATCATCATCATTTAATATATTTGTCTTTCTGTAATTACATATATATATATATAAAATCAATGAGTTAAACCTACTGTCATATGAAAAATGAAAATCGTAAATCAGGGGCGTATCTAGAAATGGCCTGAGGGGGGGGGGGCATAAGATGGAGTAAATATGGCGCGATTTGCGGCTTTTCCCATCTTTCCCATGTTACATTTTTGGCCTGGGGGGGACGTGGTCCAATACCCCCCTCCCTAAATACGCCACTGTCTTAAATTGAACATACTATAGTATCTGGACATAAATGACTCTTGATGGTATGTCATATTATTTAATAGTAAGTGACCATTACTTCACTGGTTGTATTGAAATTTGGAATTATGTTATCGTTATGGCCAAGCTGACCTAAGAGAGAGGTTATTTGCTAGGGTTGTTCACACTTCACTACATGCTTCAACTCAAACAACAAAATACGATTTTGGTGTACGTTTTAAATGTCTAATAACTTAATATCTGGCTAACTACTACTCAGATATGGTCAGAATTATATAGAAGACTGTCCTGTGTCCACCATATAAATTATTTCAATTGTTTCGTATATATGAAAAGAGAAAAAAATCAAATGTACTTGAAAAGATGCTCATAGCAGTTTGCATATTGGTGGTTCAAACAGTTTCAAAATTGCCTTTCAACTTGGGTTTTCTTTGTGTCAGTTATGGTTAATCAGTTGATTCAGAGCTTATCATATCTAGCACAGGTGACAATATACAAACTATAAGTTTGTTTTTTTTTTAGTTTTTTTTTTTTATAAATATATTTTAAAAGGGTTAATCACTCAGCAAAATAAGCATGCTGTTTTTCGGTAATGCCCTTTAGAATAAATAACAATATATAATAATAAAACAAAATGGTTCAGATGAACCTAAAAATCAATAACAAATTATCAGTAAAAACTGATCAATAAAACAGTTTAAAATTCATGAAATGTTTACATTCCTCTTCAGGTTTCTTTTGAAACCATCAATATTACTAATTTCTTTAATGTCATTTGGTAGGTTATTCCAGTTTTTGGCACCTGAGAAATAAAGACTATGCTTTGCAATTTCACTTTTTGGAAAAGGAATGTATGACTTCTGGTGTTGACATTCTTAATTTCAATATCCATTGTAATCTCATTAGTCAGATAATCCGGCGCTTTGCCATGAATACATTTGAACATTAACAATCTTTCAAAATATAAGAATCTTTCAGAGACATTCATCCATTTGAGTTGCTTCACCAATTCTATTCCCCTCGTATTAATATAGTCAAAATTATTGAGAATGATTCTCGCTGCTTGGTTCTGGAGTCTTTGAATTTTACCCAAATTTTCTGAAGTAGTATGTCCCTCAATGGTAGGTTGAATAATTGAATTATACACAGACATCAGCATTTTTCTGGTTACCATATTTCGAATCCTTGATAATTGGGCAACTTTAAAAGCAAGATTCCTACTTAATAGAGCTATATGGTCATTCCATGAAAGATTCTCATCAATTGTGACACCTAAGTATTTAACATTCTTAACTTGTTCAATATCTACGTTATTTATACTAACAGTAAGTTTGTTAACATCATTTCGTGATTTATGCTTTGATGCTATTAACATACACTTAGACTTATTCTCATTGAGAGCTAATCTATTACCTTCATACCACTTACAAACTTCGCTGAGAGACATTTGCAACTTATCAGAAGCTTCATTACAAGTGTTCCCTGTGCTATAAAGAAGAGTATCATCTGCATAGAGATTTACTGCACTAGGGTAAACATGACGATTTATATCATTTACAAATAGTGAAAATAATATAGGGCCCAGTACAGAACCCTGCGGAACACCAATAGGAACATACAATTTATTTGAAATTTGACCATTACATTTGAAATATTGTGACCGATTTTTCAAATAGGATTCAAACCATAATGCTTCAGTGTCAACAATTCCATACTTTTTTAACTTTTCCAATAATATTACATGATCTATCGTATCAAAACATTTTCTAATATCTAGAAATTATACAGCTGTAAATACATTATCACATAAATTTTCAATCCAATCTTCATTACATCGATGTAAACTAGTTTGAGTATTATGGAATTTTCTATAAGCTGATTGGTCAATACATAATAACTCATTGTCAGATAGATATTGCACTAATTGGTGTTGTATAACTTTCTCTAAAACTTTTGCCAAATGGCTAATAACAGAAATAGGTCTGTAGTTACTTTTTGCATATCTGTCATCACCACCTTTATAAACTGGTGTAACATTTGAGATTTTCCAATCATCAATCACGATACCTTTTTGTAAAGAAATGTTAAATAGCTTAGAAATGACAGGTGCAATAATTTCGGCACTTAAATATAATAGCTTGCTGTCAAAACCAAGGACATCATTGTTACTACTTTCTCCTAAAGACCTAAGTAATTTTTTTACAGTTGTGTCATGAACTTCACAGAATTTGAAGACATTAGTCGTGAAATTTGGACCTTTCCACGGCACATCCTTATTGCATTTGCCAAAGTACTCATTTGCAGTATTTTCACCAATTGTACTAAAATATTTATTAAGTTCTTCTGGTGACAATTCATTTGGAGGAGAAATCATGTTTTTATTTGTGATAATTTTATTTAAAAACTTCCAAACATTCTTGGGATTATTAGCACATTGTTTGCTTTGTTCCATGAAATGTTTGTTCTTTGCAGTTCTTAAAAGACTTGTTATTTTGTTTCTCAGTTTTCGATATTCCTCCCATTTTGTTAGACATTTGGTTTTCACAGCTTTTTGTTTGACATGATTTCTCCTGTACATTAATGAGACAATTTCATGAGTGATCCAAGGTTTTGTTCGATCCTTGAGCCTTCTTGTCACAACAGGAACATGCAGATTACTAATTTCAAGAAACTTAATTTTAAATTTTGTCCATAAATCTTGCAAATCACATTCATTTTTCATCTGCTCATTCATATTTTGAACAAGAAAGACTATATCGCACAAAAACTTTTCAGTATCAAATTTTTTGAAATCCCTGAAAGTGACTGATTTATGTTTCAGAGTTTCCTTTTCTTTCTTTCTTACACTTGTCTGCACACAGTAATGGTCACTCATTGCAATTTTTAAAACATTCGTACTACCGTGAATAACAGGTTTTGTTGAAAGAATTACATCAATAAGAGAAGCACTAGTCAGGGTTTCTCTTGTTGGTTCATTTACTAATTGAGTCATACAAAATAAATCTTCCAAATTTCCAATGAAATTTCTTTTCCCCTCCATCCTATTCAAGCAATCAACATTCAAATCACCAAGTAATATTACGTTCTCATTCATAGCAGTTAATTTCTCTAATTCATCAAGTATTTTATCATCATACAATTGATCTGCATTTGGAGGTCTATAAATTGTTCCAATAACAACTTTTTCGGCATCAATATTTACACAAATCCATGTACTTTCAATGTCAACACCAAACCCATTCAATACATTATATTTCATGTCAGACTTAACATATATACACACACCTCCTCCCTGTCTATTCCTATCTCTGCGAATAACGTCGTAAGTAGCAATTTCAATGTCCTTATTGCTGAAACTCTCATCCAGCCATGTCTCATTAACTATAAACATATCAAACTTATGTGTATTAACAAATACTTGTAGCTCTGCTAATTTAGGATGTAAACTTCTGACATTTAGACAGCCGATCTGGAAATTGCCGGAATTCACAGGGAGCATAGGAGTATTGCATACATATCTGTCACAATCACCATGATCAGTATCATCAGAATCATCAACAGTATCAGGCATAGACATGTTAATCATCATCACATCTTTTTCAATATTACTGACAGTAACACTGTTTGTATTATCAATTTTTTCTAAAAACATATCATCATCAAGTCTGGTAACAGTTACGTCAGACATTTCAGAAAAATCAGAGCTAGTACAGATAAAATCACGGAAAGAGTCTGAGAAATGAATTGAATAGTTCTGAGGCTCAGTAAGTATGCTGTAACATTGTTCATTTGACTGAGTACTAGACAGAAGAGTAACGGCACAATCTTCTTGGCCTGAGACCTAGAAGCGTCTGTTTTGTGAGCAAAATTTTTGTTTATGCCCACTTTCACCACACTGGTGACAACGAAGTGTTTGTCCATGACGGCAATTTCGAGCAATGTGATTGGCCTCACCACAGTTCCAGCATTTGGATCGATTTTTATTCGGGTACTTTATACCATCACGACCGTAACCATCAGTTCGATAGGAGTTTGTTGCTGGTCTGCTGTAACCATTGGAGTGTCCCCACCTATGACCTCTCGGGTAGGTCATGTGCTGTCTGGGACTGCTATGCTGCGGGCTGTCTTGACTTGGATCAACATGTCTCTGATTAACATGTCTCGAGCGACCATTCCAAGTGTTCTGTTGTCTGCCACCATGGCGTTTACATATGTCATCTTGGTTCCTTGGATTTTTGTTAAGCTTCAGATTTCGAGCTAGTGTGTTGGTGGCCTTGTAGGTTGGGTGAATCCCATCCTGAAGAAAGAGGGCTTCATTAGGGGCATGGTTAAGGAGCTTGAACTCCTTATCATTGTTGATAAACACAGCTCCTTTCTCACCTGCCAATTTTAATAGATCTTCATTGAAGTCTTCAATGAATTCTTGAACCTTGGGCTTTTTACACCTTGGCAGTACACTTGATACCACAACTTGGTTAGGATGTGGTACCAATCTCTGAGCAGAGTTAATCAATTCTTTGTATTTTGGAATCAAAGTATCGAGGTCTTCCAGGTCATCAGTGCAGTCATTTGATCCCACACACATGGTGACAGTGTCGTACTTGTCAGTTCTCGTCTGGATAGCTTCATGCACGGTGTCAATACGGCCTCCTTGTAAGCAGATAACCTTGGTATTGCGAAGCTTCTTTTCATCAAAGTCTTTGATGGTCGAAACCCACCAATAGCGATTTTTTTGTTGTGAACTTTGACCAATTCTGCCTGGACTGATCAGTTACCAAGTAATCTATCCTTTTTCTCAATCTGACGTTTTCCTGAGCCATTTGATCACATTCTTGCTTTTGGTCCAATTGTCTATTTGCAGATTCGAGACTACTGTGCAGCTTTGTGATAGTTTTTCTCATGAAATTGAGGGAATCTTTAATGTCTCTTTGATTGTTCTTTATTGTACGGACTTCAGCATAGATGGTCCTACAGTAGGGACATGGCCAAAAAGCTTCATTTGCAGGGTCCAATGCCACACATTCATAGTGATACCATCTTGTACACAGGCAGCACTGTACCATGTCCTTGCCGGATTGATCCCCTCCATGAACACACAAAGTTACTTTGAACATCGAATAAGTAAAGGTTATTCACCACGGGAGAGGGAATATGTGATTTATCACCCGAGGCCTTTAGGCCGAGGTGTGATAAACACATATTCCTGATCCCATGGTGAATAACCGGCTTATACCATAAGACAAAACTGAAACGTGTCATTTGTTGCTGTGGTTTTTTCACAGCTTCACTTATTATTCTCCCATGGGAGGATAACTGGACAACAAAGAATATGGGTTTTATTTCAGTGAAATACTGGCCCATGATTGGCTTACAGAGGTGTCGAATGGTATAAAAAGATAAAAAGACCAACAGAAAACTGTTAATGATGTGCCAGTTTACAAATTGAAAATAAAAAAATTAATTTTTCCAGTGGACCACTAATCTGCTCTAATACATATAATGAATAGACATTCTTTGAAAAAAATTTTATTGTTTTGTTTCCATGAAGTAGACAGTTTTGCGAGCATATTAGGTGTTTGGTATATGGTATAGCATAAAGTGAAATCTAACCTCTCTGAACATATATTTCTTTCTAAAACTCTCATCTTTGTTTATAAAAAATATATATATTCACTGAATAATTTTATTCAGCCATCGTGTCAGGATCGCTTGATCACTTTATCTGTAAGATTGAAAATATTATAAATGTCAGACACAAATATTTTATAAAAGCTTTTTTTTTAAAAATTTTTTATGAAACAGTTTTACATTTTTAAAGCGATATAAATTGGTGGCCCTCAAACTGAATCACAATCACTGTCGACTGGAGTTTCATTGGCATAACACTGAATGATAACAAAGCATATTTCATGTTCACATGTTTTTATACAAGAATCAGAAGGGCTGGATGTGCTCCAAACTCAGAAATATATGAGTTTCTAAACATGCTTTATATTAATTGGTAAGACCATCAGTCTTAGTTGTAATTAATTTGGAGGAAAAGATTACACAAATATCTTCTTAAAATGATTCTTTGATAAACGTTATAAGATCATCGTCAACTGCTTATATACATAGTATACTAAAAAGAAATCCACAATTCGGATCAGCCAAGTCCAAAGAAAGAATAAAACAAAAAGTCGAATTTATCATAATCCTGGAAGCAAAGAAACATTTACTTGAAGCCATCAATGAATTAAGAACACATAGACAGTAATTACTACATTAATATTTATTCCTAATGAGCCTGGTAAAATCTTCACATTAACATTCGGAGCGGACATTAGTTTTGATAACATTAGAATGCAAAAGATAAAAAATTATCCATCATTTCAAGACCATTTCTACTGCGTACGAGAGAAGGTGACAATGTCAAGGACAGCTTTGCAATCTTAGATATTGTCTCTATTGGAGACACAATATTTTGTCATCTCATCTACAATAATAATCAGTCATTCATCCTTTGAGTACAAGAAAACCATTGTCCTTTGTCATCTGTTATTAAAAATGGCAACTCTGGTATTGCACCACTTGTGAAGATTATTTATGAATCCAAAAAGCTATGTCTGTCTCATCTCTGCAAACCTGCAGATTTATATTTTGTTCATTTTAATCATTAATCAATCATGTGCAGCTTCTGCCATGACAAGTAAGAGTAATTCTTTCCTACACATTTCCATTTCTATTGTAAAGTGGTTTCTCGTAAGAAAGAGTGTTATCGCCATTAGGAAGAGGAGGAAGGGGTACACGCGAATGGTCAGTGCCTCCTCCTCGGCTCAGTGTGTTGCTATTCCCATGACGTTGAGATCCCCATGTATTACTATTCTGCTCAAACAGCTTGTCATCTTGTAAGAGGAGATTAGATTTGTCTGCATGGTAGTCAGTTGGGATGTGAGCAAAGCTGGGATCTGTGTATTCGTACGTCATCACATAGTCACTCTTCTGACACCTGAAAATGAATATATCAGGTTTTTATGGCAACCTTCTAGATTACTGTCATTAATAAAACTGTTTATTAATATGAGTGAGAGCAACTGTATTGATTTTTGCCTTATTTGGTGTATTTTTCTCTGACTTGCCTGATAGTTGAATGATTCTATTTAGATATAAGTAATTTCTTAATGAGCAAGGATATAATATTTCAAATGTAATTGATTCCTGTAAAGTTACCTTTTAAAAATAGCGATGATAATGTACAGCAGAATTCCTCCAACAAGAACTCCTAATGTTGCTCCAATTCCAACTACTATGGCCGTTCCTGAAAATATAGATTTCAGATTGTTTCAGATATTATTGAAGCATGTGTCAATGGCATCCAGTCTGCAATGGGACGTAAAGTGTGAACACAGTTAAAAAGGCAGCAAAACTTATAATTATTCATTTCTGCCCACATGGATTAAACCAGTTTGTTTATATTAGGCTATCAAGCCTTCAGAAATGATTTTAAAAGAATGTGCTCCAGAATAAAAATACCACCCCATCAGGAGTCATAATGAAACAGAAATATGAAACACACAGAAGATGGATAGGAATTAATTTTAATTTTCCTTACCAAATGGATGTTCATGATCAAAAAGTCCCAGGAATGACCAGCCCTTTGTGTCTGCAACAACAATGCAACAGAACAGTTGATTAATATGAGATAATGAACACCATTTCAAAAAAAAAAAAAAAGAGAATCAATGCAAATGGAATCATGCATGGTTTATGTTGTTTTTTTTTACCTTCGGAACATTCTCCAACTTCTGCTTCCCATTTCCCATTCATACATCTCATCTCCCATTTCTGACTGCTCGTCTTGCATGTTACGATTGCATCATTCTTATTCCTTTGCAGTTTGGCATTTGGTGGAATTTCTGGATCACTGCAGCCACTTGCTGAAAATATATAAAATATGACCTCAGGTACAATAGATACTACAAAGTAAATGCAGAGTAAAGTTATATGTTTCTAAGATATTACCTTGGTATTGAAGAAGAAACAGCCCAGCTACATCCAATGTTTCTTTGTTAGGAATGGCAATTTCTACTAAACCTCCATTAGATAAATAAATCTGTTTGTGTCTTGGATCATTGAGGCATTTGTGAATTGTCTTTGTTTTTCCTTTTTCTTTGATTGATCCAACTTCATAACAAGCTGATGAAGGTGAAGAATTTTCGATATTTGGAATTGGTGGGAAATTCAACATGGTGATGTTCACTTTTCTGCCAGGAGCAAGCTTGATTCTCCAGGGACAACTGCTGCTTCCAATGACTCCATCCTCTGGGGAAGAAGAAATGTATCCGCTGTTGTCCGATATACTTATATGACCACTGGATTGGCAAGCAGCATGACTTGACTTTGTCACTGAAATAAATGATATAAGAAAATGACAATCAATTACTGTAATTTCCTTTACAAAAAATATTTTTATCGTCATCCGAACATTTCAACAAAACAAGTCACCCCTTTAATAAAATTTAATATCTCAAAGATTCCTTTTTATGACAGTTGACGGAATTATAGGTCTGCTTATCGTGCTTTTGCAAATATCTGTGGCGTTTCCAATTGATATGACTAGACAACCCCAGTCAGTTTTTGCCAAACATGCAGTGCCGATGTGACCAATTTCACCATGCGCAGGAGAGTCACCCACGGGACATAATATTATACTTCTTCTAGGGACTGGAGAAAATCAGTTTTAATCCTATTTAGTGGACAACTTAGGACTTGTTTTGTGACCTTTTTACTGTTTGGGATCCTTGGGTGACATTAGAAATCATAGTGGAGATTGAGCACCTAAGGTCTTTTTGCAAAAAAGAAAAATATTTGGTCAAGCCTAAAAGCTTAACATTTTTTAAGAGAGCTAGGAGTATGGCAAGGTACATGCACTCAGGGTCAGCTAGCTTAGACAAATGAGGCAATCAAGCTACACATGTATAGCCACGATGTCAATGTGCAGGCCTAAAAACTGGTCAACGTTCATAAAAACCGGAGAAGCGATCTTTAAGATAATCAAGTTTTTGTAAGGCGTACTTTTTTTGTTGAACTGTTTTAAAATTGCTCTCATCATCACATAGGTACATAAGTTATTTTGCAGTTAATCAAAAGAAATTAAATAAGGTCGTATCAATATAATTCCTATCTTATAAAAGAGATGTGACAGAAATTTACCTTTTATACAATTGTACTGTGGAGATAGGTAGGCTGCCATATCGCTGGGACAAACTGTGGATTTAGCTTTCATTAAGACATCATGATTAGGTTTCACAATGCAACGTTGTCTGCCAGAACAAAAGCCATCCATGATAGAAAGAACATCAGCCTTGCAACCAATGTGACCATAATCTTGTCTGATGCATCTTCCAAGAGCCATTCTTCCATAAAATGCAGATTTCATGACAATAACTTCATTTTCATCACAACTTGGTCGGAATACATCCAATTCACAGTACTCTTTCCTCTCTGAAATGACATAGTGATGACAATTAGTACATGAGGTTCATTCCAACAATCTGTCAAGTACAGGATTACCATAAGGCAGCTCTGTAATGTAGAACTGTGCAACATTACTAGCGAAATACAAAATGTGCAGAGTAACCCAAACATGCTAAGCAAAACAACCTCACCTTCTGAACTCTGGCTGTTCACTGCCACATGCCAAGCCATTATCATTTGTAGCAATGCATGTAATCTCCATGTACATTCCATGACTGTTTATTGCAAATATAGTCCAATTGTTATAATATTGCTCTAAAGAGGTCCTCCTCAAGCTTGTGCCAGATTTAGTTCATGACAGTGACATTATGATGCTAGTGCTGCATGTCTTTGTCTGAGTGAGGCCATGGCTTCCCCAAGCTCATTATATATTCAAGCAGGCCAAAGCAGGCCAGGATCTAGCCATGGGCATGGATCAATAATGGTGCAGAGAGGAGCATGTGGCCTGCTGGGAGTGACATCATCACTGCATGAGCAGCAGCAGCAAGTGCTTGTGAATGCACCAAACAAAGGATTTCTTTAGTGGATGTGCTCAAGTTGGAAGCCATGGATTTATTTTCTGTGATGGCTATGAGAAGATTGTAACTTGTATGCAGCAACAGCCAAAAATTCATTTTAGAGGATTCATGGAGTTATTTTTGGTGATTACATATTTCCAACCAATGCAGGGTTGATAATTCATGACAACTAGCAATTTGATTATTCTGTTACAAAGGAAGCTTCTTGAGGGTAAATACATGAAGAATGCATTTTTTAAATACCTCCTGCTTTCATTGCAAATTTCATTGATTAACATTTGATAATGTTTCTTTTTTTGCAAGGTTTGTTGACCATTCTGCTAAAGACGATGAAATATCTAACAATTTGGATGTGTGTGCATATCAAACTTTAGAGTTGATTGCGGATTAGCGGTCCAAACAGTTTTAAAATCAACTTTCAACTTGGTCGTGTGATGTCACTGGCTTAAAAATGTTTTGTTTGTGGTTAGTCAGTTGATTCAGTGCTTGTCATAACTAAGTTACTAGCAGCATAGGTAAAAATAAACAAACTAATTAAATGACTTAAGGTACTTCATCAAATAAGAAGATTAGGAGACCAACAGAAAACTGTCAATGATGTGGCAAAGCCAATTTGCAAATTGAAAATAAGAAAATTAATTTTTCCAGTGGACGGCCAATCTGCAAAGAGCTCTAATGGAAAATCACAAAATTTTAATATATTTACTGGGGAATATAAGTCTTAGAAATTACAGTATGTCACTTTAATCATCATCATTTAATATATTTGTCTTTCTGTAATTACATATATATATATATAAAATCAATGAGTTAAACCTACTGTCATATGAAAAATGAAAATCGTAAATCAGGGGCGTATCTAGAAATGGCCTGAGGGGGGGGGGCCATAAGATGGAGTAAATATGGCGCGATTTGCGGCTTTTCCCATCTTTCCCATGTTACATTTTTGGCCTGGGGGGGACATGGTCCAATACCCCCCCCCCCTCTAAATACGCCACTGTCTTAAATTGAACATACTATAGTATCTGGACATAAATGACTCTTGATGGTATGTCATAGTATTTAATAGTAAGTGACCATTACTTCACTGGTTGTATTGAAATTTGGAATTATGTTATCGTTATGGCCAAGCTGACCTAAGAGAGAGGTTATTTGCTAGGGTTGTTCACACTTCACTACATGCTTCAACTCAAACAACAAAATACGATTTTGGTGTACGTTTTAAATGTCTAATAACTTAATATCTGGCTAACTACTACTCAGATATGGTCAGAATTATATAGAAGACTGTCCTGTGTCCACCATATAAATTATTTCAATTGTTTCGTATATATGAAAAGAGAAAAAAAAAAACCAAATGTACTTGAAAAGCTGCTTATAGCAGTTTGCATATTGGTGGTTCAAACAGTTTCAAAATTGCCTTTCAACTTGGGTTTTCTTTGTGTCAGTTATGGTTAATCAGTTGATTCAGAGCTTATCATATCTAGCACAGGTGACAATATACAAACTATAAGTTTGTTTTTTTTTTAGTTTTTTTTTTTTATAAATATATTTTAAAAGGGTTAATCACTCAGCAAAATAAGCATGCTGTTTTTCGGTAATGCCCTTTAGAATAAATAACAATATATAATAATAAAACAAAATGGTTCAGATGAACCTAAAAATCAATAACAAATTATCAGTAAAAACTGATCAATAAAACAGTTTAAAATTCATGAAATGTTTACATTCCTCTTCAGGTTTCTTTTGAAACCATCAATATTACTAATTTCTTTAATGTCATTTGGTAGGTTATTCCAGTTTTTGGCACCTGAGAAATAAAGACTATGCTTTGCAATTTCACTTTTTGGAAAGGAATGTATGACTTCTGGTGTTGACATTCTTAATTTCAATATCCATTGTAATCTCATTAGTCAGATAATCCGGCGCTTTGCCATGAATACATTTGAACATTAACAATCTTTCAAAATATAAGAATCTTTCAGAGACATTCATCCATTTGAGTTGCTTCACCAATTCTATTCCCCTCGTATTAATATAGTCAAAATTATTGAGAATGATTCTCGCTGCTTGGTTCTGGAGTCTTTGAATTTTACCCAAATTTTCTGAAGTAGTATGTCCCTCAATGGTAGGTTGAATAATTGAATTATACACAGACATCAGCATTTTTCTGGTTACCATATTTCGAATCCTTGATAATTGGGCAACTTTAAAAGCAAGATTCCTACTTAATAGAGCTATATGGTCATTCCATGAAAGATTCTCATCAATTGTGACACCTAAGTATTTAACATTCTTAACTTGTTCAATATCTACGTTATTTATACTAACAGTAAGTTTGTTAACATCATTTCGTGATTTATGCTTTGATGCTATTAACATACACTTAGACTTATTCTCATTGAGAGCTAATCTATTACCTTCATACCACTTACAAACTTCGCTGAGAGACATTTGCAACTTATCAGAAGCTTCATTACAAGTGTTCCCTGTGCTATAAAGAAGAGTATCATCTGCATAGAGATTTACTGCACTAGGGTAAACATGACGATTTATATCATTTACAAATAGTGAAAATAATATAGGGCCCAGTACAGAACCCTGCGGAACACCAATAGGAACATACAATTTATTTGAAATTTGACCATTACATTTGAAATATTGTGACCGATTTTTCAAATAGGATTCAAACCATAATGCCTCAGTGTCAACAATTCCATACTTTTTTAACTTTTCCAATAATATTACATGATCTATCGTATCAAAACATTTTCTAATATCTAGAAATTATACAGCTGTAAATACATTATCACATAAATTTTCAATCCAATCTTCATTACATCGATGTAAACTAGTTTGAGTATTATGGAATTTTCTATAAGCTGATTGGTCAATACATAATAACTCATTGTCAGATAGATATTGCACTAATTGGTGTTGTATAACTTTCTCTAAAACTTTTGCCAAATGGCTAATAACAGAAATAGGTCTGTAGTTACTTTTTGCATATCTGTCATCACCACCTTTATAAACTGGTGTAACATTTGAGATTTTCCAATCATCAATCACGATACCTTTTTGTAAAGAAATGTTAAATAGCTTAGAAATGACAGGTGCAATAATTTCGGCACTTAAATATAATAGCTTGCTGTCAAAACCAAGGACATCATTGTTACTACTTTCTCCTAAAGACCTAAGTAATTTTTTTACAGTTGTGTCATGAACTTCACAGAATTTGAAGACATTAGTCGTGAAATTTGGACCTTTCCACGGCACATCCTTATTGCATTTGCCAAAGTACTCATTTGCAGTATTTTCACCAATTGTACTAAAATATTTATTAAGTTCTTCTGGTGACAATTCATTTGGAGGAGAAATCATGTTTTTATTTGTGATAATTTTATTTAAAAACTTCCAAACATTCTTGGGATTATTAGCACATTGTTTGCTTTGTTCCATGAAATGTTTGTTCTTTGCAGTTCTTAAAAGACTTGTTATTTTGTTTCTCAGTTTTCGATATTCCTCCCATTTTGTTAGACATTTGGTTTTCACAGCTTTTTGTTTGACATGATTTCTCCTGTACATTAATGAGACAATTTCATGAGTGATCCAAGGTTTTGTTCGATCCTTGAGCCTTCTTGTCACAACAGGAACATGCAGATTACTAATTTCAAGAAACTTAATTTTAAATTTTGTCCATAAATCTTGCAAATCACATTCATTTTTCATCTGCTCATTCATATTTTGAACAAGAAAGACTATATCGCACAAAAACTTTTCAGTATCAAATTTTTTGAAATCCCTGAAAGTGACTGATTTATGTTTCAGAGTTTCCTTTTCTTTCTTTCTTACACTTGTCTGCACACAGTAATGGTCACTCATTGCAATTTTTAAAACATTCGTACTACCGTGAATAACAGGTTTTGTTGAAAGAATTACATCAATAAGAGAAGCACTAGTCAGGGTTTCTCTTGTTGGTTCATTTACTAATTGAGTCATACAAAATAAATCTTCCAAATTTCCAATGAAATTTCTTTTCCCCTCCATCCTATTCAAGCAATCAACATTCAAATCACCAAGTAATATTACGTTCTCATTCATAGCAGTTAATTTCTCTAATTCATCAAGTATTTTATCATCATACAATTGATCTGCATTTGGAGGTCTATAAATTGTTCCAATAACAACTTTTTCGGCATCAATATTTACACAAATCCATGTACTTTCAATGTCAACACCAAACCCATTCAATACATTATATTTCATGTCAGACTTAACATATATACACACACCTCCTCCCTGTCTATTCCTATCTCTGCGAATAACGTCGTAAGTAGCAATTTCAATGTCCTTATTGCTGAAACTCTCATCCAGCCATGTCTCATTAACTATAAACATATCAAACTTATGTGTATTAACAAATACTTGTAGCTCTGCTAATTTAGGATGTAAACTTCTGACATTTAGACAGCCGATCTGGAAATTGCCGGAATTCACAGGGAGCATAGGAGTATTGCATACATATCTGTCACAATCACCATGATCAGTATCATCAGAATCATCAACAGTATCAGGCATAGACATGTTAATCATCATCACATCTTTTTCAATATTACTGACAGTAACACTGTTTGTATTATCAATTTTTTCTAAAAACATATCATCATCAAGTCTGGTAACAGTTACGTCAGACATTTCAGAAAAATCAGAGCTAGTACAGATAAAATCACGGAAAGAGTCTGAGAAATGAATTGAATAGTTCTGAGGCTCAGTAAGTATGCTGTAACATTGTTCATTTAACTGAGTACTAGACAGAAGAGTAACGGCACAATCTTCTTGGCCTGAGACCTAGAAGCGTCTGTTTTGTGAGCAAAATTTTTGTTTATGCCCACTTTCACCACACTGGTGACAACGAAGTGTTTGTCCATGACGGCAATTTCGAGCAATGTGATTGGCCTCACCACAGTTCCAGCATTTGGATCGATTTTTATTCGGGTACTTTATACCATCACGACCGTAACCATCAGTTCGATAGGAGTTTGTTGCTGGTCTGCTGTAACCATTGGAGTGTCCCCACCTATGACCTCTCGGGTAGGTCATGTGCTGTCTGGGACTGCTATGCTGCGGGCTGTCTTGACTTGGATCAACATGTCTCTGATTAACATGTCTCGAGCGACCATTCCAAGTGTTCTGTTGTCTGCCACCATGGCGTTTACATATGTCATCTTGGTTCCTTGGATTTTTGTTAAGCTTCAGATTTCGAGCTAGTGTGTTGGTGGCCTTGTAGTTTGGGTGAATCCCATCCTGAAGAAAGAGGGCTTCATTAGGGGCATGGTTAAGGAGCTTGAACTCCTTATCATTGTTGATAAACACAGCTCCTTTCTCACCTGCCAATTTTAATAGATCTTCATTGAAGTCTTCAATGAATTCTTGAACCTTGGGCTTTTTACACCTTGGCAGTACACTTGATACCACAACTTGGTTAGGATGTGGTACCAATCTCTGAGCAGAGTTAATCAATTCTTTGTATTTTGGAATCAAAGTATCGAGGTCTTCCAGGTCATCAGTGCAGTCATTTGATCCCACACACATGGTGACAGTGTCGTACTTGTCAGTTCTCGTCTGGATAGCTTCATGCACGGTGTCAATACGGCCTCCTTGTAAGCAGATAACCTTGGTATTGCGAAGCTTCTTTTCATCAAAGTCTTTGATGGTCGAAACCCACCAATAGCGATTTTTTTGTTGTGAACTTTGACCAATTCTGCCTGGACTGATCAGTTACCAAGTAATCTATCCTTTTTCTCAATCTGACGTTTTCCTGAGCCATTTGATCACATTCTTGCTTTTGGTCCAATTGTCTATTTGCAGATTCGAGACTACTGTGCAGCTTTGTGATAGTTTTTCTCATGAAATTGAGGGAATCTTTAATGTCTCTTTGATTGTTCTTTATTGTACGGACTTCAGCATAGATGGTCCTACAGTAGGGACATGGCCAAAAAGCTTCATTTGCAGGGTCCAATGCCACACATTCATAGTGATACCATCTTGTACACAGGCAGCACTGTACCATGTCCTTGCCGGATTGATCCCCTCCATGAACACACAAAGTTACTTTGAACATCGAATAAGTAAAGGTTATTCACCACGGGAGAGGGAATATGTGATTTATCACCCGAGGCCTTTAGGCCGAGGTGTGATAAACACATATTCCTGATCCCATGGTGAATAACCGGCTTATACCATAAGACAAAACTGAAACGTGTCATTTGTTGCTGTGGTTTTTTCACAGCTTCACTTATTATTCTCCCATGGGAGGATAACTGGACAACAAAGAATATGGGTTTTATTTCAGTGAAATACTGGCCCATGATTGGCTTACAGAGGTGTCGAATGGTATAAAAAGATAAAAAGACCAACAGAAAACTGTTAATGATGTGCCAGTTTACAAATTGAAAATAAAAAAATTAATTTTTCCAGTGGACCACTAATCTGCTCTAATACATATAATGAATAGACATTCTTTGAAAAAAATTTTATTGTTTTGTTTCCATGAAGTAGACAGTTTTGCGAGCATATTAGGTGTTTGGTATATGGTATAGCATAAAGTGAAATCTAACCTCTCTGAACATATATTTCTTTCTAAAACTCTCATCTTTGTTTATAAAAAATATATATATTCACTGAATAATTTTATTCAGCCATCGTGTCAGGATCGCTTGATCACTTTATCTGTAAGATTGAAAATATTATAAATGTCAGACACAAATATTTTATAAAAGCTTTTTTTAAAAATTTTTTATGAAACAGTTTTACATTTTTAAAGCGATATAAATTGGTGGCCCTCAAACTGAATCACAATCACTGTCGACTGGAGTTTCATTGGCATAACACTGAATGATAACAAAGCATATTTCATGTTCACATGTTTTTATACAAGAATCAGAAGGGCTGGATGTGCTCCAAACTCAGAAATATATGAGTTTCTAAACATGCTTTATATTAATTGGTAAGACCATCAGTCTTAGTTGTAATTAATTTGGAGGAAAAGATTACACAAATATCTTCTTAAAATGATTCTTTGATAAACGTTATAAGATCATCGTCAACTGCTTATATACATAGTATACTAAAAAGAAATCCACAATTCGGATCAGCCAAGTCCAAAGAAAGAATAAAACAAAAAGTCGAATTTATCATAATCCTGGAAGCAAAGAAACATTTACTTGAAGCCATCAATGAATTAAGAACACATAGACAGTAATTACTACATTAATATTTATTCCTAATGAGCCTGGTAAAATCTTCACATTAACATTCGGAGCGGACATTAGTTTTGATAACATTAGAATGCAAAAGATAAAAAATTATCCATCATTTCAAGACCATTTCTACTGCGTACGAGAGAAGGTGACAATGTCAAGGACAGCTTTGCAATCTTAGATATTGTCTCTATTGGAGACACAATATTTTGTCATCTCATCTACAATAATAATCAGTCATTCATCCTTTGAGTACAAGAAAACCATTGTCCTTTGTCATCTGTTATTAAAAATGGCAACTCTGGTATTGCACCACTTGTGAAGATTATTTATGAATCCAAAAAGCTATGTCTGTCTCATCTCTGCAAACCTGCAGATTTATATTTTGTTCATTTTAATCATTAATCAATCATGTGCAGCTTCTGCCATGACAAGTAAGAGTAATTCTTTCCTACACATTTCCATTTCTATTGTAAAGTGGTTTCTCGTAAGAAAGAGTGTTATCGCCATTAGGAAGAGGAGGAAGGGGTACACGCGAATGGTCAGTGCCTCCTCCTCGGCTCAGTGTGTTGCTATTCCCATGACGTTGAGATCCCCATGTATTACTATTCTGCTCAAACAGCTTGTCATCTTGTAAGAGGAGATTAGATTTGTCTGCATGGTAGTCAGTTGGGATGTGAGCAAAGCTGGGATCTGTGTATTCGTACGTCATCACATAGTCGCTCTTCTGACACCTAAAAGAAAACATATGGCTCATTGTTAATAGTTCATTACATAATAAAAGAGCATGCAGTGTTTCTATGTTTAAAGCAGTCTCACCTTTTGAATATTGCAATGATAATATAGAGAAGGATCCCTCCAGTTAAAACTCCGAGGGTAGCACCTATTCCAACTACTATAGCTGTTCCTGCAAAATATGAATGATAAATTATTTTAGGATTGTATTGACATGAGTAGACTAACGAAATCATGAAATTGAATATTTTCTTTTGTCATACCAAATGGATGTTCATGATCAAATAATCCAAGGAATGACCATCCTTCGGTGTCTGTAATAGAGCAAAAGACAAATAGATTACAATTAAGGTAATCTCAACAGCGTGTCAACACCTATAGGATTGATATATTTATTTAACATGCTGATGATCCAACTTTCAGATTCAGAAGAAATATCTATATTCATTTACTTTGCTATGTAACATTATAATTGCACAGTGACATATTGCTCTTCCGGGTCCTGTCGGAGAGCTTTTATGACAGAATAGGTGAACATGATTGAATATCTTAAATCAATTTTAAATATTTCACTTATTAAATTGGGATATGACTCACCTTCATTACATTTCCCAACCTCCCCGATCCAGCTTCCTCCCTTGCACTCCACTGTCCACTCTTGATGGCTCGTTTTGCAGCTGATGATAACTCGGTTTTTGCT